>JADLZL010006095.1:0-136904 GCA_015844335.1 Chrysopogon serrulatus | reverse complement strand
AGGGCTAGCTAGCATCCACGGCGCAGTTGGGGCCTGGGGGAACAAGACCATGGGATATACTAGTATCTGGCCGGGCCGGGTGCCCTGTGCCGTCGGGTAAGTGCACGTGAGGGATCGCCGGACGGAAGCACGGAACTGACGACGTTCCAATAATCGACGACGTGTAATGAGCTGGCATGCATGTCTTAAATTACTATTCTGCTGGCAAACATACATACTGAAACGGAGCGCAATATGTTGCAGAATCAGATCCCATATTATCACTAGACACAAGGCATTTTTGGATGACCTGGGAATACAGATTATAGATCCACATCACACACACACACACACACACACACACACACAGAGAGAGAGAGAGAGAGAGAGAGAGAGATATTCTATACCCTAGGTGCCAGCAATAATAATATTCTATACCCAACCAATCAAAACCGCCAACCTGTCGAACCTAGCCCACGCTGAACGAACCAATCTAATCGAACCAACCGCACCCGCCACCCAAGGACCCGCTGCCCCAGGCGCGATCCCTTCCCCGCCCAAGACCCCAAGCGCCTCGACTTCTCGGCCGAACGCGGATTTACCGTTTGCATGTGCGGCCGCAGGCTTATCAAGGCCGCCCAAGTGTTCGGGTACATGGAGATTCGCGGCAGCTATGGGAATCAACAATGGAAACAATCGGATTGAACATGCAAGGGCAGAATGGGAAATGTACGGTGTAGCAGGTCGTTACCTGCAAGTAGTGGGTCGAGTAGTAACATCATGCATGCGCACAGTGTAGAGAATGGACTGGTAGTGTCAGTTGAACATTTGAACATGAAGCAGGGTACGTTGAACCAGAACCAGTAGTATATGAAGAAAAGTTGAAACAACTACTAGTATGTAGAACAGTAGACAAGTACCGATATTCTATACAAACTCATTCTCATAAAGGAACATTGAGACTTCTAGGAAGTGAAGATGTTAATAAATAAGCAACAGAGTTCATGATGAAGTGGAAAGGAAACGTATGCTCCAAGAAGGCATGTACACTCTCCAAGATTTGAAAATGAACATAGTGTCCAAATCCTGAATAATAATGGAAACATACAAGCCAAAGCAGCATATATTAGGATATACATCATAGGTCATTCACAGTCGTTACAAAGAAATACAATTGTACTTAATACAACCATGCTAGAAGTTCCGAACTTCTTGACTTAATACATAATAGAGTACATAGTGGGAACATGACTAATTAATACAGTTTTATAGGATTAAAATATAATAGGCCATTTTGTCAGAAGTGCTTAAGTTCTAATCATCAAGAGTGATCATCATTTTCACAGGTGCTTTGACATGATTCCCGCTAAGACACATCAATTCATACAACATGACCTTCTTGAAATGTAAGAAATATTCCTGAACACAGGGAGATCAAAGTGTTGATTCCATATACACACGAATGCTCCAAGTACAGTTACAAAAAAAAAAAGAATGCTCCAAGTAAAGAAAGACAAACAATTTGTTTGAGATACTCGCCCTATTAGAAAGGTGGATCTTGGATCCATCAAACTGTCGAATGTATAGAAGAGTTAAAAGACTTGCCTCAACTCTATGCAAGGAAATAAATAAGATTTAAGTCACCCAATTAAAAACCAACATGAGAGTACCAAGAGAAACAGGAACTTACAAGTTTGCATCTAAAACAGAAGGCTCAATTAAGACTATATCCCAGTCCTGCAAGTTATGCTCCTAATTTGCAAAGAACATCCGGTTGTTCCTTAGATATGTTTGGATGGTGCATTTTATTGAAGACCTCTAGTTGTTCCTTATTGTACGAGGGTCAACGACAACACAATTGTGTTTGAAATCAAAGTAGCAAGACCGGTTGACCAGTATAAAAGCAAGCACAACAATCTGCAAGTTAGGTAAAATAATGATTGAAGAGGAAGTGTGGAATTGAAAACACTTGCTTAAAAAGTAATATGTGAATACTTGTACCATGCGGCAATCTTCAAGCTTGTGTCGTAAAGAAGACCCAATAAATTGCTCTACAATAGACTTTCTATTGTATGGAATCTCATCGGCCAATGCAAACATCTACATACACGAAAAGAGATGATCTGATGAGATATCATAGAATATAATAAATAACTAAGTAATATTTAAGTCAAAGTACAACAGTTGATCACACACCACAAATTCAGACAAGTATTTGGCACCAATGGGAAGCAGGCATGTCTGAGTACATCATTTCATTGAGCTGTTTAAGGTGACAGATTGCTAGATCACAAATATCATAGCTTAATGGCACACCCTTGATGAAGGCTTTGTGAATCCAAGTACCATCTGTCTCAATGTGCCTTGGAGAAGTGTGAGCCAACCATGGCCTTCAAAACAAAATATAGATGAAGGTGTCTCAATGTTGGAATACATTAAAGGTCAAATAGTGAAAAGTGGTGGTTAAGCTAAAGAAACAATAAATATAACATGCCTGTTGAGATCAGAGTCGCTGCACATTGAAACATCATAAAAAAACTTATCAACGATATCTGTCTATGGATTGAGATGGCGTAGGGTATATGTTCGTGGGGATTTTGCCATCTTTTGGCTACCAATAGTTCACTTGACAATACGAGAGTCTGAATAATCATCATCGCAGGGCTTGATGTAAATATTAGGACTGTCCTCAGAACGTGTCATTATTTCAACTAGATCGCCTCCAGCCAATATCTTGCTTAGAGTTCCAGGTGATGTTGTGGAGTTTTTATTTTTCTGGTCAGGAGTAGTAAAGATAGGTGGCTGTATATGCTTAGCAATTGCTAGTGTACCACCGAGAGCATTAAATAAGCTAACAGGTGTTGAAGACCCAACACCTGAATCATTAATATTTGAGATTGAATTATCAGATAAATCATTAACAGACATTGTTCTATTCTTCAGACAAGATATGTTCTAATGTTCCCATGTTGCTCTTCTGGTTGACACACTGACGACGACATGAAGAGAATGTTTCACATTTCATATTAAAGGTCAGCCTAAATAGAATCTGAATACAGAAGCTGAAAATCTGAGTGTTTTAGAGTTCAGAATGCAGTTACCTGAACTAGTTGTATCATTAGTTGTCCTATGGCTGATATTCCTTGAGTAGTAGTCACTCTCTAAAATTTGATCTTCTACTTCATGTTCATCAGAAGCAGACATCCCATTCAATAAAGTCTTTGGCAATATATAATGTCTGCGTGTCCACACCGCAAACAAGAAATTAAGCATTTGACTAAACAATTGGATCAACAAATAAATTAATGTACCAACACGGTCCAGATGAGAAAAAAAACATATATCAATTATACAGATGTCCATAATACCTCGCCTCTTATAAAAAGCAGTAGAGAAAATCAGAAAATAAATAAATAAATATATCAATCAACAAATAAATTAATGTACCAACATAGTCCAGATGAGAAAATAAACATATATCAGTTATACAGATGTCCATAATACCTCGCCTCTTATAAAAAGCAGTAAAAAAAAAAATAAATAAATATATCAATTATACAGATGTGTAACTGAACTCCTTGAATCTATGTATGCAACATGTGTTACTAAACTCCTTAAAATAAGTCCTCAATCATCAGTAGTAACATTGGCATCTTTGGAACATGTTTCTGAAATAAGTCCTGAAATAACATGTGTTACTGAACAAACCTTTGGAACATGTTTCACATGAGCAGCTGAGTTTACTGAACTAGCACTAGCACTTAAAATCATTCTCACTCACTAAGGACAACTGCCTCATTCTCTCAACTAACTGAAACTCCTAAGTTCCATCATACATATGTATCTGGGTGAATGAATAAGATCAGCATGAATAGTGAGCACACCAAGCAAATTCCTCTCGCTGCATCATCCCCTATGAATAGTAAACATTTGTATAAGAAAAAATGAAAATTGCATAGAGACTAGACTCTTTCAGCTCCTTATTCAATCTTTGATTATACGAAACACAATTATACTATACGGATGTACTATACGCATGAACAGATAGTGCAAACCATATCTGCACAAGACCACAATGGACATGTACAGCTAATTTTATTTGTACTAGACATATGTACTACACGTAAAGACTAGATACTACGTAAAATTGTTCCTAGTACCAGAAACAAAGTACTTTCAAGTTTAACAAAGAGTGAGTTCGTCTACATTGCAATCGAGCTGAACACTTGATTTCTTTTTTTTCTTCACTTTCTTCCTCCCCACCCCACTACTTCCTCCTCAACGAGATCCGGCCATGGGCACCCCCCCGCCCCTACCTGGCCCGACCGCCTCTACCACCTCCGGAACCCTAAAGCCGCCGCACGACCATCCCCACCGCCGGCTCGCCTCCCCCCCGAACCCCCTTCTAAACCCAACGGATTTGGAGATGGAAGCCGGGAAAGACTGGACAAATAGAGGAGAGATCGAGAGTTCCAAGCACATTTCTCCCCTTAAATGTGTAATCCAACATCGCAAACCACCGCCACCGCCATCCGCCCCGGCCGGCGCCGCTATCGCGACGCCCAGCTCCGCCCACGCTCACGGCAACCGCCAAGCCCCCACACCCCAGCCCCCACCGCCACAACCCCAACCATTAGACCAAAAAATCCTAACGAAATCGAAATCAAGGTAAGCGAAGAAAACACATTCAAGATTACCTCGGAGGACAAATCAAGCGAAAGTCGCTCCACCTGCGCAGATCCTTGGTTTGCCGACTCCATCAACACTAAACCAATCGCCAATCACTAGTAGGAGAGGAGAAAGTGAAGCAAGAGTTCTGGGTGAGAGAAATGGAGGGGAAAGTGAAGCACAGTGTCAGATGGGATGAGGACGAGCTCACGATGAAGACCACCATTTTTTCCCTTCCCAAAATGCCCTGACGGCTGATCTACAAAAAATAACATCATACAAACCACCGAATAAAAAAAGCACACCACGCTGTGATCCCACGTCAAATAGATGGACGGTTCAGATAGCCCTGCCGGGCGCATATACAGACGGGGAGACATTTCCCCTCTCGGCCCCTCTTGCTTTTGTCCGTCTGCACGCACTGACGCACGCATGCATGCAGCACATGCACCCGCACTGGTGCGGGCCGCTCCCTGACGATCGTGGGTTCGAACCTGGTTCGGCTCATGATTTCCCACGGGAACAGTGTGTTCCCTAATAAAATCTCCGCTTGGGACTTCCAAACGTCTGCTTCTCACGCGTGATGCCACAATGGGAGAGTGACGTGCCCGTCACCTACGGAATCAGTAGATTTCGGTGATCTCAAGAAGGACGCGGTCTTCAGATCTGAGTGTAGTTGTAGGTTTATTTGTACACGGGTGGTGTGAGTTGTGTGCGTGTGGTGTGTGGGTGTGCGTGTATATGAACAGATGCTACAGCTGTACCCAGATGAGAGACGTCACTCCTACTTTATCCACATGCATGCATGCAGTGCACTCCTGTAAACTTGCTTGTGATCGAACTGCATGCATGTATATATTGGTAAAATACTATTAAATATTGACAACTACTAAAGAAAAATATTAATAATACTAAATACTGAAGTTATAGTATGCGATAACAAGCTATTGATAGAAAATACTGAAGTTATAGTTCGCTACTGATAAAAAGAAACAAAATACTTAAAGATACTAAAAATACTGACAAATTACTTGAAGATACTGATAACTACTTAAAAATACTAATAACTACTGAAGTTATAGTCTAGGATGTTCTAGGCGAAAAACAAAAATATTAAGATACTAATAACTACTTAGTATCGCGTATTAAGCTACCGACAAGATACTGACAAAAATATATGAAGATACTAACAGCTACTGAGGGCACGTTTGAAGTAGAGCCACAGGGTGGCCATGCGCCCTCCGCGTGCAGTTGGGCCTGTTTGATTCATTTGGCCCATCTCCCGGCCAGGCCCCCCGCGTGCAAAAGACACTCTCTCTCCTGGCTCCCGGGAAACGCTCCTAGGGTTCATTTCTCCAGAGCCAGGCTCTCTCCGTCCTCTCGCGGGCGATTTTGGGGGCGGCGGGAGGGAGCTCAGCTTAGCCTTCCTTGCCGGCTCGCTGGGAACAGTGAAACCTCCTCCCGCCTTCTTCCTCCCCGAAATCCTCTGCCTATTTAAGTTGGCGGCCTCCACCGCTGGCTTCTTCTTCCTCTCCGCTCTCTCGCTTCCACTGCCTTCGCGTTGAGTGACCGGTGTAGTTGGTGGTGCTGCGCGGCGGTCGTCCTCATCTCCGGGCTTCGTCTCCGTTCCCCCCGTGTGGATCCGGTGGAAGGCGGCGCAGCTCCCTCTCTTCCGGGCTCCGTGGACGGTGGCTTCTTCCTCTTCACTCTCCGTCTTGTCGGTGGTGCGGCCGGTCTTGGAGGTGGTGGATCTGCTCGGTCCACTCCCAGATCTGCTTCTCTTTCACCGACGGCCTGCTTCTTATCCGTTTTTTGGTTGTTTCTGACGCCGTCGACACCCCCGAGGTGAAACGAACCCCGTATCCCCCCTCTCTGGTTCTAGGGTTTCGATTTGCACTGTACGTGGCTGGATCTATGTCTTTGATATGCTGATTCGAGTTGTTTATGATACTATCTTGCACTTCCTTCAATTTGTACTACTGTTCTAGTGCTTGTGTTCGTTTTGTTCGTCGATGATGACTGTCCGTAGTAATGGTAGCCGTGATTTGTGCCGTGCTAGTTAAGATATATACCTGTTCTGGTGTTATTTTCACATGTTGAGGCCAGCCAGGGTCTACCATAGCTGAGGCATGTTTTTGAATGATGACTGCATGTAGATGGATCGCTCTGTTGGACGCCAGATGATGGCTAGTCAAGTTGCTGCTATGGTTGTGGTCATGCTGTCTTTTTTGGTTAGTAGGCTTAGGAGGGTGAGGGCGATGCAGCAGAGGAGTCCTTATGGTCCTAGGAGCTTAGGACAGACCCATAGGTTATCTACCTTGCAGATGATTTACAATAGCACTGATGCAGAGTGCTTGGCTATGTTGCGCATGAGAAGAGCGCCTTTTTTCACTTTGTGCAAACTGTTTAGAGAGAGGGGGCTGCTGAGAGAGAGTAGTGCATGTTCTATTGAGGAGCAGGTGTCTATGTTCCTCCATGTAATTGATCATAACTAGAGGTTTAGGGTTATTCACCAGCATTGGAGGAGGTCCATTGAGACTGCTAGTAGAGTGTTCCATCAGGTTCTGTATGCTGTTGGTGAGCTTAGGTCTAAGATGATCAGGCCTCCTACCATCCAACTCATCCTAAAATCATGGGTAGCCACAGATGGTACCCTTACCTTTAGGTACATGTTAAAAATGTTTAGATTGTATAGGTTGTAGCACTATCACTGTTGTGCACTTATGTTAGATTTCACTACTTTTAGGATTGCATTGGTGCCATTGATGGCACCCATGTGTTGGCAAGGGTGCCCAGACACATGCAACAAGCTTTCAGGGGTAGGAAGTCAAATCCCACACAAAATGTCATGGCAGCAGTGGATTTTGATTTAAAGTTCACTTATGTGCTTGCTGGCTGGGAGGGATCTGCCCATGATGCACTTATCTTGGCTGATGCAATTGAGAGGGATGATGGGTTCATAGTGCCTGAAGGTACACAGCAGCTACCTTTTGGTCAATACTTTGTTGTCCATGATAGTTTTAAGTAACCTGAACACTGTGTCATCTTCATACACTTGTAGGGAAGTTTTACCTGGTAGATGCTGGGTATGCATGCCGCAATGGTTTCCTCCCCCCTTACAGGGGTGTGAGGTATCACCTATCTGAGTTTGGGAGCCACAATTTGCCCACCAATGCCAAGGAACTGTACAATCTCAGACATTCCTCACTTAGAGTGTTAGTTGAGAGAGCTTTTGGGGCACTCAAGGGGAGGTTTCGAACCCTAGACAACAAGCCCTTCCACACCTACAGGACCCAGGTAAAGCTAGTGCTTGCGTGTTGCATCTTGCATAATTGGATACTTGGGTTTGGCACTGATGACATGGTTTCTGATGAGGATGGATTTCTAGGCAGCCCTGTGAGGCCAATGAGACCCAGCCTATTGGAGACATGCTGTCACAGGACTCCACTGCCATGTCTTCTAGGAGGGATGCCATTTGCAATGCTATGTGGTCTAGTAGGGGTACTTCTAGGATTTAGTTGTTGCAGTCTCATTCTTGTAAGCTTTCAGTGTTGAGACCCTGGATATGGTACTCATGTGATGTAATAATGCTGGACATTGTGTGATGGTTGATGTGGACAAGTCTGAGACCTATTTTGAATTTTATCATTTCTATTTGCATTATGATTATGTTGTTGCTTTTGCATTCTTGTTATATTATATGTGTTGTTCACTGTTGTCAATTATGGTACCCAAACTAGGCATGGCTGGGACTGGTGCTGCTGCTGAGATGGATGGTGTCAATTGTGCTGGTGGTGCTGCTGGTGTCCCAGTCAGTGGGGCACCACTGGGGGGTGCTCCTGCTCTTATTGATCTGGTGGGGTATGAGGTTCCTGAGGTGGTGGTGGCTGCATAGGGGGCTGGTGGTGGTGCTAGGCCGGCAATGAGGTGGAACGACAACACCTCTAGGTTTGTCCTTAGAAGGATGGCCCAAATAGTGTCTGAGGGTGGTAGGACTGACAAGTCCTTCAAGGACAAAGATATGAACTGTGTTGCTAAGCTGCTTAGGGAGTACAGTGGGGAAGTGGTGAGCCCTACTCAGGTGTACAATCACTTGAGGAAGTGGAGGCAGAAGTGGGTTAAGGTGTGCAAGCTAAAGGACCTTAGTGGGGCACTGTTTGACAATGATGTCAATGCCATCATGCTGGATCAGGACCACTACCTAGGCCACTGTAAGGTAGAAACTTGAGTATTTGTCTAGTGCACACTCATATTTAACCTATATATTTGTCTACTTAATACCATACCCATGGCTGCAGGACCACCCTAAGGATGCTGAGTTCTTGAACACCCCCATCAGGTTCTACACAGAGATGGAAACCATATTTGGTAGTTCCATGGCCACTGGTAGGTTTGCCCTAGGTTCTAGTGAGCCTCTAGGGGTCAAACTTGATGATAGTGTTGCTGCAAAGATGGAGGGCACTGGATTCACTTTTGCTGCTGATCTGAAAACCAGCACTGATGTGGGGGAGGGCAGCAAGACAACAGAGCTGCTAACTTCCACAGTTGGGGTGAAGAGGAAGAGGCCCACCTTTACTGAGGATGAGATGCTATTGATGACTAACATGACAGATGCTGTGAACAATGTTGCCAATGCACTTAGGGAGACAGGCCCTGCCCATGTTGATCCTGATCTGTACTTAGCCGTGACGGAGATGCCTGGCTTCACCACTGAGGCTCTCATTATGGCCTACACCTACCTGCTGGAGAACAAGGCCCTTGGTAGAGGGTTTTGCAACATGGAACCCAACCATAGGGACATTTGGATGAGGACCTACCTTGCAAAGAACTACTTTGTGTAGTTCTGCCTCCACAAGGCAGCAAGGAGAAGAGGGGGTTGACTATTGAGATGTATAGTCCCTCCACCCCCCTCCCCTCCCGCTCTAACTTTTTTGGTGCACTCCTAGGTGTAGCTTTTGTGTAGACTGGTGTAGGCAGGTTGACACTAGGTCTTTTGGGTTTGGGTACATGCAGAGTGGCTGGCTAACTATAGTTGAGTTTGGGAATTTTGGTACCATGAACTTGATTTGAGCCCACTGTTGTGTGGCTGTGGAACAACATGTATTGTACTATTGGTGGCCTCTGTTGGCTGCTTTATTTACTTCCCTTCCATTCCATTTAATTGTGCTGCAGTTGTTGTTGCTTACTTTTGGTTTGCTCCCTCTTCACATGATTTTGGTACCATGGTCTTGGTTTATGTGTTGTTCCAAATAGTTTTCTGGACTGCTGCTGCTGTTACAATGGTGAGTTGATGAAGGTGGGATATATATGCTGGCCTATGATGCAAATATTTTAGTAGTGAGGTGCCTAACTTTTTTCATGCAAATATTTTCTTGACTGCTGCTGCTGTTGTCGTTTCTTTTCAAGCATGTCATCAAAACCATGTCAAACATCCATGCCCTTTGCAACAGCCCCTTCTATCTAGTGCTGACGACAGGGCATGGATGCTAGCATGGTTTCCATGGCATCCTTGACATGTTTCTGCTGTTCACTATTTTCTTTAGGGTTCTATTATATGGTTTTAGGCACTAATGAACTTACAATGTCAAAGCTGAGGCCCCTATGTTTATAATTCATTGATATTTGGTCTTCTGTTTTCTTGAGTAATGTTGCCATGTCTACTTTGATGGTTTTGGAGCACCTGCTGTTGCCTCACAAGCTTTCAGGTAATCTTTGTAGTCATCATGTGCACTGTCATCTTTACAGCTTAGAATTGGATAAGGCCAAGGATGCACGTTTCAATATAGTTGAGGTGGCTACTGATTTTAAGTCATTCTTGTTACATTGTATGTTGTCATGTATGTCATCTGATCCATGAGACACATCCATACTCTTTGCAATAGCCCCCCTCTCCTGTGCTGATGGCAGAGTATGGATCTTCTCATGGATTATATGGCAGCCATGAATTGATCTTTGCAAACAACATGGAGCCACCAATGATGTTTAATGTAATGTACACCTGAATTTAACACTGCTGAGGCCATTACTGTATTTGCTTTGTAGCCTATGATGTCAGATTTGCTATGTGCTTTTCCTGATTGTGCCCATTGCCAAGGAACTTGAGACCTACAGTTTGGCCAATGCAAAACTGCAGATCTTCAAGTTCTTTGGTCATGTACACTTTCAAAATTACACATTAGTCGACTGAGGCATATTTGATCACTTGATTCAGAATCTATTCTATTCTTCAACTATGCCTTACTACATGTTCCATTCTTCACAGATGGCTAGGTACTATGTTATTTTCAAAGGCGTGCAACCCGGGATTTACTGATGAGTTGGCATGACCGCAAAGACTTTCGTGCTTGGTGTGAGGGGGGCTGTGTATAAGAGGTACAGCAACTATGCTGATGCTCTTCGAGCATATCTGGGTACCATGCCACACTTCCCACCTGCTTGGGATGCAGATGACCCTGAAGCACTTCAGCCTTTCTCTCAACATGCCCTTCCTGAGTTTGTGCCACCAAATGATGGTGAAGGTAAGCCTAGGTGGTGGAAGAAGGTGCTTGTGACCTCTCTGGTGATCTGTGTGGTGGGATTCTGGGTGCACAGGTCCAACAATGTTGCCTATGACAATCCTACTTAGGCCTATGATGATACTTATGTTAGCTGACATGGATGAGCGGCTGCTGGTGGGACTTGTATTTTGCTGCTGACTTCTGTTTTGCGGTGTCTCTTTTTCGTTCATTTGGTCTGTCTGATACTTGTTTTGATGCGAATGCATGCTACTTGAACTTGCTGTCTTGCTAATATCACGTTTGGAGCGGCTATGATTCCATAATTTTCTATGTAAGTCTGAGGCCAAAAATCTGCAATACTTTACCTGTTTCTGCTCAAACACTACTAGGGAAGTGCTCATTAATGACGCTCCCCTTTCGTCACTAAAGGCTCCAAAATCGTCACCGAAGTTGTTTTGTGACGAACTTGTGACGAAAATAGGTTCGTCATGGAATGAGCGTCATTGATTGACTACGGTGACGAAACGACCATTTTCGTCACTGAATGCAATTCATTCAATGATGAAATAGTCCTCGTCACTGAATGCAATTCATTCAATGATGAAATAGTCCTCGCCACCGAATGCAATTCATTCAATGATGAACCTTATTCGCCACCGATGTGGCTCTGTTTTTTGTCATAATATGGCGCCCGTTAGGTCGCCAAACGCCGCCGCCACGGTGGCGGTGACGTGTACCGCCACGTGGCAGCCGACATGGGCGGAGACACGTGGGTGCTGACGCGGACCGCCACGTGGCTGGTGACGCCACGTCGGATGACTGGGCAGCCACGTGGCGGCTGACTGGACTGCCACGTGTCTGAGGCTGGACTGCCACGTGTCGCTGGCTGGACTGCCACGTTAGTTTTTATTGGACCACATGGCGTTCTGTGGTTAGGCCACGTGTCACGCTCATTTTCGTCACAAAACAACATATCACATCGTCATAGAATAAAATATATAATCATCACAGAATGACAGCTTCTCGGCAAAGGTGCCCATGCTTGATTTCATAACAAAATCCAAATAATATTTATATCACCAGCAACTAACAGGTCCAAGATTCCAATTACCATACAACTTAATCAACACTAAACTCGGTTCACCAAAAAATAAACTCAGTTAACCAACATTACTAAACTCAGTTCACCAACCCTGGATTTCATCACTACCAACATAAGTGCTAAACAAAATGACCAAACTAACATAAGGATTGCATAAACAAAACCACCAAATAGCTATACTTTCTCGGTCATACCAACCACCAGCAGCTCATGTCGAAGAAGAGTTGTTAAGGGACAAGATACGCTGGAGCGCATTGTTCTCCTCCATTGCCTTTTTGGTTTACCTCTCGCCTTCTTCATCTCCTCCATCTCCCTATGTGTCCTCTCCGCTTTTTGCTCGGCTTCTTCACTTCTCTTCTTCTTGACTCCTCAATTTCACCCCCCTGCAGCCAAAGACCCTAGCTTCACCGCTAGATGTTCCCAAAGCTCGCTTTCATTTGATGCTACTTGAGTTGGAGGATGCCACTTTGGTTTCATGCCAACATTCTTCAGGAAAATGTTTGAGCTATTCTTGGGGAGCGCACAGGGACACAACCTCGCACACCGGAAGCTCTGTCTCACCTTTCAAAGAAGTCTGCTGCCCTCAAAGCTTCCATGTTGGACTGAAACAGCAATGAGCCATCATTAGTTCATACTTATTGAATTAAAGTGAGGTGCAAATATCACACAAGATGTATTTTAAAAATGTAGATAACAAGATATGTAGTATAGAGAGGTAGAAGTAAAATGGACAGTCAGTAGCAAATTACAACAACGAGAACGAGAATAGACCAAATGTGGAAATTTTCGGTTTAGATATACCTCTGTTTTTTTGTTTACCATGGGCATTTTAACTCTCAGTTTGTAATGCTGCATGTGAGTGCACACGAAGTAACAACTTCAAATAGCTTTACGGACAAACAACGAAGTAGAAAAAATACTACACTTGAACGCTACTGTGTTTCTCTTGTGCTAGAGCACGGTGCACACGAAGTAAGCATACCAGTTTTTGTTTGTTTAGCAAGCATAGATAGGATTAATGTTAATACAAGATCTTGTACTAAACTGAACAACCAAATATCTTGTACTGAATGGCTTATACTAGCTTCTCTGTCTTCCATTGATTGAATTCTTACACAATTGATTGAATTACGAACAATATCTTGTACTAAATGATTTCTGAACACAGATGTCTAGTACTGAATGACTATGAGCACTTTTAACACTAGTTCACTTATGATTTTTTTCTACATTTCACTGCAGAGGCCGTGGAGGAGAGGATTCACCCAGCCAAGGTGCGTCGGACTCCACAACTATCACCGAGGCGACACAAACTACATTTAACAGCCTCTCATGATGTATCATCAATCATACATTAAGGAATTATCCTTCAGGTCAAGGACGCATGTAAAAACACTTGATATTCATAATATGTGTAGTAGTTCAGTCCCTTATGGTGACACTACGAGCTAGCTTTAGTTCCAGTTTCTTGCAAGCTGCTGTGCTTCTATCAAGTACTAGCTTGACAAGTTGAATGTGTTGTACCAACAGCAAAAGGCACAATTCAAAATGATTGAAACATGACATCAAGTTGGTACTTACTAGTGCTTCTCTTGCTGGTTCACTTAGACCATGTTTGGAGCTGGTATGGCATGTCTTGAAGGCCTCCACCACATCAAGTTCTTCATCTTGCGCTGTGCTGGGCTCAGCATTGTTCCTCTCATGCTTCTGTTTCATAGAGATTCAATTACAGCAAAGTTTTGTCAGCCTTATGCTACAAAGTCAGTGCTATGTGGAGAATCAGTTACTTACATATGCATGCAAGTGTGCCACATAGCTGCGAGAGCCGGTAGTCTGATGATACTTGACTTTACTACGATTAGTCTTGTTCTTTTCACTTGTTTCCTAAAGAAGAATGAACATGTGAGATGAGATCATAGGTTAAAAATGATAAGATCCACTGCAAACTGAATGAGAAAGAAGATAAGATACCCGTACCATGTTCTTTGGATTCTTCCACTTTGCAGTCAGTGCGTTCCACTCTTCATCAGACATGCATGAAACTGGAGAAGTTGTCGGAATCTTATTTGCAGGTACACCATTGAAGTACTTCTTCTTCAGCCGATAGCGCGTTTGTCGCACCCTAGAGCGCAGCATATCAGTGCAAGCTCGTGTGTTCTATTGGTAAGGCTCCTCTTTGTGCACCAGCAGGTCGCGGGTTCGAATCCCTGCGGGAGCATTTTTTTACAAAAAAAATAAATAAAAGGAGTGGGCAGGCAGCTGGTCGACCTGAACCCTAGGCACGCGCCATGTGTTCGTCGGCACGCTCCGCTGGTGGGACCGCGCGCCATGTCATCGAGGTTGGGACTCGAAGGTGGGTCCGCATCGCCACGTCCTCGAAGTGGGACCCGATGGTGGGACCACGGCGCCATGTTCTCGAGGTGGAACAAGAGCCAAACAATCTATGACGATTTAGTATTGTTAATTGATGACGATTATTTCGTTTTCGTCATTATATTTCTTGCCAAAGCTGCGTCACTTGTGAATAATGACGAACCTGCAAATTTCGTCATCGAATGGTCTCATTCGGTGACGAATTTATTAATCGTCACGAGTGAATCGTCATTGATTAACACATTTCTAGTAGTGAAAGTTGCATTCAGTTTGGTGCATTTGGTTGTATGTGAGCCATGGTGAAATCAAACATGATCTCTTTGTGGTAGTTGATGGCAGTTGGCTTTGGACCTGGTTCTGACATAAAAATCAAACATTGGGCCTGCTGAACCGGGCTGTTGGGCTGCAATGAATCAAACACAAAGACTATCGCCGTGTTGGGCCTGGCCGTGGGCGGCCGTAGCCCGGGCTCACGGGCTCGGCCACCCCTGCTCCCTACTTCAAACGCGCCCTAAAGTTATAGTCTCAGTTGTACAGAGCCACTAACAAAAAAAATTAAAGATACTGATGAGATACCTAAAGATACTGACCAAATACTAATAAATACTAATAAATACTGACAATTAATGAAATAAAAATACTGAATATTTACTGAAATAAAAATACTGAATGTTGAGTGTGACATGTTTCTCTAGCACATAGGTGTGCATGCATCTCTAGCACGTGAGTCTGACATGCATCTGTATTCGTCCGTGACTCATTCATTGTGCATGCATCTCTAGCACGTGAGTCTGACATGCATCTGTATTCGTCCGTGACTCATTCATTGTTTCCTTTTTTTATTAACGATCAACTTAGCGTGTCAGGGCGGGAATGCATGGCTGCGCGTGGCGTGGGGTGGGATCGGGCGTGCGGGATGCGGGGCGGGAACCGACGCGCGCGGGGACGGGTCGGTGCGGGCCTGCGCAGATCGAGGTTGGAGGGGCTGGCTGGTTGGGTCTGGCTGGTCCATGGTGTAGAATAGTTATTCTACACCTAAGGTGTAGAATAGCACGTGTATATATATATATATATATATATATATATATATATATATATATATATATATGGAACCTGAGGGTATTATTTTTATTATAGTTTACGGATATATATGCCGCGCCCACGCTAGCTAGCAAATGTATGGACGAGCACGCTACGCTAGCTAGCAACCACGGGCCACGGCACTACAGTTGCCGATCGCCCAAGGCAAGGCAAGACTTGGATATATATGCCCCGGCTGCCGGCCAGGCGCCCTGCAGGCATGCAGGACAGCAGGAGCAGGATCGGACCGGCAGAGGAGAGCGCCTTGTCAGCAGGTAGAGAGGGTGGTGATGATTTACATTTATTATTCGAAGGAACAAGACCATGGGATGATATATCCGGGCCGGCCGGGTGCCCTGTGCCCTCGGGGCATATACGTGCAGCCGTACGTCGTGCACATGATCTACTGCTGCAATCGACGGCAATCGACGAAAGGTGGATACATTACATACTCCTTCCGCCTAGCTAAATGAGCAAGTTCATGCTATTACATTTCCCTCCTCACCTTGTGGATTCTCCGAGCCGGCAGCAGCTGCAAATGCGCTTTCTCGCTTCCACCAAAATGCTTCGAAGCTCTGATCTGTTGGCGCTCTTCCCACTCAAACCAACCATCCTTGCAGAATCCGTCTCCAGGATGGCGCTGTGGGAGTGGGATTACAAGCGGGAGGCCTTCAGCGCACGCCTGTCCCTGGGCGGCTGGGCCTCCTCCGCTGATGCACATCCAAAGAGGACGCGCCACGCAGTAAGTAGCACTTGGCCTCTCATGGTTACGGATGGGAATGGGATGATGACGGCCACACCAGCTTGGTCCCCGGTCTGCTCAACGAAAGAACCATCCACGTTTGCCTTTTATCCATCTCCATCCAGTCGGCTGTCTCTCCCAATGTTCTGCTTTACTGTAGATCGTCTGGCAATAGGAATCGGCGTCCAGCACTTAGCGCCTTATGATGCTGTAATGACATACGTATATACATCATTGCAAAGTACAGTGGTATAGAAGCAGGATTATACAATTGTGATTTCCCATTCATATGTTCCGACCTACGGCTACATAGTAAAGTTGTGGCCTCCATCTCTCCACCCCTGATCAAGGTTGGGACTGGGTCTTGAGCGACAACAAACGGCACTAATGGCAAGCAAATAGAAGGAATAGGAAGGCGAAGCGACGAAGCATGCGAGAAAAAGAATTGGAAGTGGGGCAGCCGCTTTGTCTCCCGCGTACTCGCACGAGGAGGCCGCAGCGCGGCAGCGCGGTGTTGATGCAGCTTGGCTGCAAGCTTGGAGATGCAGTGCGCAGGTAGTACAGAGTGGACGATCGAGCGCGCAACGCAACGTCGCCTGAAGAAACAGGTGGTTTCATCCCAACGCAAAAATGGCAGTTTCATGTCAACTTTTAGTCGATATGGTTTCTCAAAGATAAATACACCAGCGATCTATGAACCTATTACGGTGTGCCACTTAGATTCACATACTCTAAAATGAATTTCTGAACCACTAAAGTTTTTTATGATGCACTGCAGGTCCATTGTTTGATCCATGTCATCACATGCTGCCTATGTGGCATGGCCAATGTGGACACTAAGATGTGGTTCCACATGTCAGTGGCACATATCGTTTTCCCCCTTGCACTTCGATGCCCGAAACAACCAAACTACTGTATTAGGTGGCCACTGAGGTGGATCCCTATGAGCCTGAGATTGCTCAAGGGCGTGCTGGTCACAAATAGCGCTTTCACGGTGGCGTTAACAACCTCTTCACAATCGATCCTCTGAGTACCTACTAGGACCGCCTTCATGACTCGAGCTTATAGGATGTGGGGGGAGGCTTTCATCGCCGCATTCTAGACACCACCATCGGCCACTAAGCAAACAAAAATCCACCAATCCTCCCCTCTCACCTACCTCTCATTGTCGCATCATGAAGACGGGTTGAAGGGCGGCGGTGCTTGCGCCCTACTATAGAGAGGAGTAGGTGAGAGAAGAGGAGGGATATATACATGCCGATGACTGTGGACCTACATTGCTTATGTCATATAGGCAACATGTGCTGTCATGGATCAAATGGACCCCAGTGCATCATAAAACAACTTTAGTGGTCTAGAATCGTGTTTTTAGAGTTCATGGACCTAAATGGTCGCCGTAATAAGTTAATGGACCTCTAGTATATTTGACTCTCACTAGTATAGAAAGTGGCTCTAATCTTGTTTGGGAAAGGGATTTATTCCCGGGTTCTCGACTAGGACTAGGGATCCGAGACCAAAGGGCATGGCCTACTAGGCTAAATAAAAAAATAGTTGGTGTGACTCGTGGGACGTGCGTAGCTTCCAATTTACCTATACAACACATGCGATGCTTTTCTTTTGAACTAACTCACGGATGAACCCTATGTCGCAGTTTGTAACACCAGTTCAACCAGTACTAAAGCAAGGTCCCTTAGTTCGGGTTGGTTGGTGTTAACAATCGGAACTAAAGTTCTCCGGTGGTCATGAAACTTGAACTTGGGTCTAATGCTCACATTAGTCCCAATCTCAACTTTAACTAGAACTAATGTATAGAACCGAAGGTCTATTTTCTACTGGTGTCTTTTTCTCAAATGTTCCTATGGTCTTTCTTTCTTTTTTCATTAACTGAGGTGTTATGTCTCCCTAAAAAAACCTAAGATGTCATGAGCTTTTTTCTTAGCTAGCCGTTCATTTAATTACAGAGAAATGGTTTCTTCGTCCTGGATTAGGACTGGCCAATTAAAGACATGTATTTTCATAAACTTTTCTCTTAATTTTTTTTTGTTCGAATTTTTTTTGTTTTTTGTCTTGCCTATCAAAGCAAATATGCAGGAAGTTTGCAGCACACCTAACTTCTATAAATGCAGCTTTTTTGACCAACCCCCTATATATGTATATATATCGGAGGATCACGACCGATTGAGATAAATAAATATATATAATAGAACCAAAAATTAATCTGTTATCTCGATTTGTTTTTTATTGTTTCACATTCCAAAGTTTTGCCCCTTTGCCTCCCATTTATCCTTTGCCTTACACTTGTGCGAAGGTGAAACATTTACCTTTGTTCTTTTATTACGGTCTAACAGCCGGAGGCCCGTTGAAGAACCATTCCAATTAGAGTTCAGTTTCAAACGCTGACCTTTTATACTTTGTGTTGAGGTAATTGGTGAAGATAAGATATCTTAACATTCTTATAATTGGAACGAGAAATTTGGTTGTTTTTTAGCTAAACAATAGTTATGTGGCGCATGCACTAAAAAAAGGTTTATACTGGCGGTTCTATAGGCATTTTTACTGGCATTTTTTGAATCCGCCGGTGAGAGAGGCCAGTGAAAATCAGTTTTTCCACAGACGGTGTTTAAGAACCGCCAAGTACAAATCAGAGTTGTACTAACGATTCTCTTAAGAAAACTGCCAGTAGAAATCAGATTTGTAATGGCGATTCCAGATCTATAAAATAGCCAAAAAAAATAGCAAAAATTTTTTTTAACCAGGGGAGGCCTCCACTGGCTGACCACCTGCTTGTCTCCATCCATCACTCACTTGTGTCTATATTCTATTTCGGTTTCCCACATATTATCCAAAAATGATGGTAAATTAAATATTTGAGGGTCCAAACGAATTTAAATGAAAAAGAAGTGAACTATAAAGTTTCATAACTTTTCGAAATCTACAACATTTATTTAGATGTTCAAACTTTAGAGGTCATTAACCTCAACTAGATGCTTTCAAATCAAAAAAATTTCAACTACAAAGTTTCATAACTTTTCAAGATCTACAACTTTCATGTAGAGTGTTTAGAAGTCATTTAAAAATTCAAATTTTAAAATTTTAGTGCATTTCTAGTAGTAGTTTCTTAAGAAAACCGTCAGTATAAATAGACTTCTTATAGCGGTTTTTCTTAACGATGCCACCACTAGAAATGCATCATTTCTAGTGGCGGTTTCATGGATTTCTAGTGGCAGTTTTCTTAAGAAAAACCGCTATTACAAATCCATTTCTACTGGCGGTTTTTTATTTGGACCCACCGTTTGATTTTTACTGGCGTTTGTTAATCAAAACCGCACGTAAAAATAAATCCATAGCGCCAAGATAAATTATTTTTCTACTAGTGATGTTTGGATTGTGAGCAGTTAAATCTCAATGTTTTGTTTTAAATTGTTATTGTTCTATTTTTTTAAATACATTGTCCATGAATGGAGCTTATGTATGCTTGAATTGTACATTATTGAAGTTTTTTTTCTACTTTTATTTGTTTTCACTGAATATTCTCTTTTGTTTGATCTACTTTCCTTGGCACTCAGAAAAACTGTAGTTTTATCAAAGCATTTCTTTCATGATGAGAAAATTATTTCCTTTGCTTGGAATATTTTCTCACAGAGTCGAAAACATATTGTCAAAGGAAGAATAATGGACTAAATCATCCATATTTCTCTAATGTTTTTATTTAAGTAATAACATTTTTCTCGTAAAAGCTGGAATATTGAAGTTACATTCTAAATCACAAGTATAAAGAACTTCATATATAAGTAAGAATGGTTTTACTGGCGTTGAAACATCTTACTCTTAACACTAGAAGAAATATGTAGATCTGTGACAAGTAAGAATGGTTTCACAGATCTTCATATATAAGTAAGAATGGTTTCACAGATCTACATATTTCTTCTAGTGTAAAGGAGGAACATCTTACTCTTAAAGGAGGAACATTTTTTTTTTCTTGTGAATCCAGACCACCCTTTATTAAGCACATCATTTTTTGTTAAACTTCGAACACCATGTAGAAATCGTCGAGGCAGACGACACAACTACTGCGAAAAGTCATCTAACTCTTTTGAAGGAACAAATTACAATACACTAATAATAGGATTACAGGGAATGGAACAAAAATGAAATGGAGAATTAAAACCGGCTGGAAGAGCCAATTTTAATATACCTAGTCGTTCAGTATACTTCGACAAAAATCCATATAGCTAAATTGCACTTGTACTGCGGAATTAAAAGACGGGAGGGTCACTCATGCATTCGTAGACGGTTCGTCCGCAACACGGTTCATGCATGCTCAGTGCTCCTGCTCCGCTGGATGAGAGGGCGTGCAGGAAAAAAAAAGTGCCTCTATTATGAAGAACCTTTTAACAGCACTGACGAGGGCTCCCTTGGACCGGAGGATCTGCGGTGACGACGGTGAAAATAACAGAGACCATGAACGTATAGAATCTCAGGCAGCTGAACACACTGATAATAACTCATGTAAATAATGAACCTGAGCTAGCTACTTACCTCCCACACCACCTCTTGAAGGATCAGGAGACGAGAACCCAATAAGAAAACGTGCTGATGTGAAGCTGGCATGAATCATTAACATGAAGATAATCAGAACTAAAAGAGTCGGGAAATCGCAACACTTTAATGGCATTTTCTTGGTTCGCATCGCAAATTCGAAGGGAGGATGCTAGCTAAAAATTTCAAGGCTTCCAAGCGCATACTAAATAGCCACTGCCTGGAGCTGCAACTGAACTTTGAAGTGGGAATATGTGGCAACATGCACGAAACTTCCGACAAATGAAACTTCACCTCATTTTCAAAGTATGCAGAAGTCCCATAGTGCTAGTAATAAAAAAGAAGACTCCCCACACTGTTTCGTCAAGTCAAGTTGATTGCGATCCATCATTAGCGCCTATTTGATTGGGAGTCTCGATGACTTGCTTGGTAAAAAATGTTGCCCAGTTACTCAAAAAAAGTGTTGCGTGAGAGTTGACTGAGATTTTACCTACTTAATATCATTTGAGTAATATACGCAATTAAAGTAAAGGCAAAAACAAATCAAGTGCTTTTATGAATTAATAATGTAAAAATAAAAAATTATTGTTTTATTTGATAACTATATACATATAATTATGAAATGGATGTTATACCAAACAAAGAAAGGTGTTTCGGCAGACCTTTATATCGTGACGTGGAGACAAACAAAAAAAAAAAGAACAAGATTAAATGACTACAACCAAAAAAAAAAAAAAAAGAAAAAGAAACAAATGAGATAAATACATTACCAGTTTATATGTAGAATTAGTCGACTAAATTAGATTAGCATCAGCAAGTGCATCATATTCCATGTTATCTGAAACACATGCAACGAGGATCTGCGCATAATGTGTTTATGGTTTATGGCTGGCAATGTATATGGGCACGTGCAGCAGGGCCGGCGCAGCGGGGGGCGCGCCTGCTGTGCCAGTAACTTTCAGTGCTTACGTAGAGCAGAGATACAATTAAAAAGACAAAGTCAGGGGATGTGAAAGCATGTGTGAGACAATGGCTCCTCCGTTTTTCAGTATGAAACGGCACCTCCTATAAAACGTATGGTATGGCTTTCATATATCTAGGTCAAACAAATTTAAATGATTACTGACGACTAGCGCGTTCTTTTTCATTGCTCTCACTATCTCACTCATCTACTCCTAGGCCAAAAAAAAAAAGGGTAAATATATGCCAGCGACTTGGTTTACAGGCAAAAAAAAAAAAAAAAAAAAAAGTATGCCAGCGGCATCTTTTGCAAACACCTTTAGTACTTATTTGGTTGACATATGACAGATGACTAGAAGCACTTGCTATGGCTAAGGGCATGTTTAATACTCACGGCTGGTTAGATGGACTAAAAATTAGCCTAAATCACTGTGGTTAGCTAGTTAGATGGCTAACAAGTAGTTGCAGACTTATCTAAAAAATTAGCTCACCTATTAACCTTTTTTTGAGATACACTAGAGCTAATTTTAAACTAATTTTTAGCTAGATTGTAATTACCCCTTAAATCCCAACCGGCTCTAATTCTATGACTGGCCACAGCATTAAGCGGCTTTTAGTTTCAGCCCCACCGCATGTCATTTAGTATCGACGTGGAATGCTTGAAGCCCTGAACCTCGGTCACAGGGTGTCTTGGAAAATCGGGTACTTTATTGCTGGTAGAATTTCGTTCTCCCGTCGATCAGCCTATGGTACTCGTCAAGTCAAGGTCGTCTCCACGTCTGTTCACTTGACTAACTCCTGTGCCACCGTTGAAGGATCAACCTCGAAATCCACGATTCTATTCAAAAAACAATGTTTGATGGGATAGAGACTAAACTTTAGAAGGTGGAACCAAACACCCTCTAAGTCCAGCGCCACCATTGAACGATCCACCACCAAATCCAACCTTCTACCTGTTTTGTCAAGTCAAGTTGATTGTGATCCTTGTTTGGTTAGGAGCCTGGATGATTTGTCTGGTAAAAAGTGTTGTCTGAGATTTAATAAAATCCGCCTCGCTAAGCAAGTAGAGAAATAGTCCGTTTGGTTGGAAATCTATGCCTGAGAAATTTAATAAAAGAGAGAGCATATGTTTTCTTGTGTATATAATCTTACTTTTGTTGTAATAAATCAAATGCTTTTATGGATCAATAATATAAAAATAACAATAATTTTATTATTTTACTTGATAACAATATACATATAATTACGAAATGGATGTTATACGGAAACAAAGAAAGGTGTTTCGCAAACCTTATATCCTGACGTTGAGACAAACAAAAAAAAAAAAAAAGAACAAGATTTAAATAATGACTACTCACTCTGTCGCTAAATATCTATCGTTCTCGCATTTCGAGAAACAACTCTGACTAAATATATATTAAAAAATATTAATATTTATGTACATAATTGGTATCATTGGAAATATATTTTAATCTAATTTTTTAATAAATTTATTTGAAGATATAAATGTTGCACGTATTTTTTTCTACAAATCAGATTAAACTTTTGGTATGCGCACCAACAGAGACAAGTAATAAGGGACGGAGGGAGTAAAGCAGAAAAAAACAGAAAAGAAACAAAAGAGATAAATACATAGCTTATGTGTAGAATTAGTCGACTATATTAGCTTAGCATCAGCAAGTGCATCATATTCCATATAGAAGAGCACGAGTCTTAATTTTTCCTGAGCCGCCGCTAGGGCCAACAGGAGACGCCGCTGCCTCCAATAGAAATTCTTGCTCCTCGCAATCGTGTCCGCCTAGGGCCCCTCATCTTCTTCCTCTCCGATGCGTCTGCCAGAGAGATACGAAGGGGGATCTATCCTTTTACATAGTTTTAGGATCTAGTTGCTTAGGATTTAGTTCGAATAAATCTTTCAACAAAATCAGATGATTTTCTGTCAGGATCATGTTTCCTGCGATGACTTCAGTGATTGCCACGATGAGATCGCCGTTGCAAGCGTTGATTTCATCGGTAGGCACCCAATTTGTTGCTTTATCTACATGGGGAGGGGTGCTTCTGGGTGCTCCCAACCAGGACAGCTACTCTGAGACATCAATCTCATCGTCGATAGTCAGAGAGAAAATCAAGATTTGGAGGTGTTGAATCTGCATCTTATGTTGTACCCGACAATGCAACTACCGATATTTTTTCATCAATTATGATGTGTTTTGGACTAGTTCCAAAGTGTTGGATCTTGCGGCATGTCCAATATTTTAGGGTTAGTCATTGGATTTGACATAAGGACTGCATTTGGCTCTGGCATTCAAGGAAACCATTGGGAAAGAAGACAACGAAGGAATCTAGATAGAATCTTATATATTTTTTATTTCAGTTTTTTTTCATGTGTAATTTGTGCCAAGTTTTATTATAACCATTCTTCCCTTCAGAAAAAAAGAAAGATGTTTAGGCCACACCTTTATATGCTAGCGTTGACAAAAAAAAAGGAGAACAAGATTACATGACTACAGAAAAAAAAAGAAACAAAGGATATAAATGCATTACCAGCTTATGTGTAGAATTAATTAGTCGACTAAATTAGCTTAGCATCAACAAGTGCATCATGTTCCATGTTATCTGAAATACATGCAACGGGGATCTGCGATAATGTGTTACGGTTTATGGCTGGCAATGTATATGGGCACATGCAGCAGGGCCGGCGCAGCAAGGAGCACGCCTGCTGTGTTAGTAACTTTCAAAGCTTACGTAGAGCAGAGATACAATAAAATAAAAAAACAAAGTCAAGGGATGTGAAAGCAAGCGTGAGACAACTTTTAGTGACCACCGATGTGCGAGACTAAGGCCTTGTTTACATTGCAAATAATTTCAATTCGAAGTACTATAGCACTTTTGTTTTATTTAGCAATTATTATCTAATTATAGACTAACTAGGTTCAAAAGATTCGTTTCATGATTTACAACTAAACCGTGTAATTAATTATTTTTTACCTACATTTAATACTCTATGCATGCGGCTAAAAATTGATGTGATGCAGAGAGAGAGTGAAAAAATTTACAATTTTGGGCCAATCTAAACAAGACCTAAGAATATGTTTGGCAGGGCTCCTCCGTCTCTGGAGGAGCTAGAGCTGTTGTGACTCTTCTTTAGGATGGTTCCGACTTCTCTATTTTTCATAAGAAACAGAACCTCTTATAAAACATTTGATATGACTCTCACGTATTCAGATAAAACAAATTGAAGTGACTACTGTTGCTAGCGCGTTCTTTTTCATTGCTCTCACTATCTCACTCTACTCCTAGATCAAAAAAAAAACAAAAATAAATGTATGCCAGCGACTTGGTTTGCATAAAAAAAATGTATGACGCCTTTAGTACTTGTTTGATTGACATATGACAGAAGACTAGTAGTACTTAGCTATGGCTAAGGGTATATTTAATACACATGGCTAGTTATTAGATAGACTAAAAATTAGCCAAAATTACTATAGTTAGTTAGTTAATTGGCTAACAACTAGTTGAAGACTTGTCTGAAAACTTTATTTACTTATTAACCCTTTTTTAGATACATTAGAGCTAATTTTAAACAAATTTTTACTAGCTAGGTTGTAACTAGCCCTTAAATCCGAACCGGCAGAGCTCAGCCCGGGTAGCGGCTTCCAGTTTCAGACCCAACCGCGTGTCAATTAGTATCGACGTGGAATGCTTGAAGCCCTGAGAACCTCGGTCACAGGTGGGTCTCCACACGCTGAGGTCGACTATCTGAGCCGTGTTCGATGTCTTGAAAAATCGGGTAGTGACTTTATTGCTTGTAGAATTTCGTTCCCTTCGATCAGCCTATGTGGTTCTCGTCAAGTCAAGGTCGTCTCCACGTCTGTTCACTTGACTAACTCCAATGCCACCGTTGAAGGATCAACCGCCGAATCCACGATTCTATTTCATGTACTCCCTCCGTTCGTGAAGCAATACAATTCTAGCATAGTCTCACATTTTATATCTTAATTTTCACCAATTATAAATAAAAAATCTTAATATTTATGATATCAAATAAATACCATTAGAATAATGGGTTCTTTAATTAATACCATTATAATTTTCAAAGTTTGGAGAGGTAACATTACAATCCACCTATTCTGAAGAGGGCAATTATAATTCTCCCTCTTTTTGAAAAATGCCGCGCTTTACGTCTTAGAAGGCCTTGTGCCCAGCTGCAGCGTACGAGACATACATTTTAGATAAAGGATAAAAATATCCGGCCTCTACATCCTTGGATGTACACAGCCAATTATTACAAATCCATGGATTACCAAAAGAAAGAAAGCAAGGGGTCTTAAACATAGACCAGGACATTAAAGCAAACGGTATAAATGCTTCCACCCTCTATTTGAAATCTCTAAGGTAATCATCTCTAATTTCTTGCTCATCACTGAGAGGGCGTCCTTGGCTTGCTCTTCACGCTGCAACTGAATCCAGAAGCGTAACCAATACGCTCCCCTGAAAATAACCTGCATGACAAAGTTGGTTTTCATTTTGTTAAAAATAACATCATTTCGGCATCTCTAGATAACCCAGCAAAAAGCAGCCACCTCAACCCAGATCAAGCTTTTGACCCTCTTATGCTGATTCATGAGCCAGTTGCCGAACATATGGCTGATAGATCTCGGTTGGTTCAAACCAGTAGCAAAGAAGATAATCCTCCATATCGTTTTTGCACAAGGGCAATCAAAGAATAACTGTTGGATGGTCTCATTCCTATTGCAATTGACACATTTCTGGCTTCCTCTCCAGTTCTTCCTAGCGAGGTTGTCTTTAGTTAGGGTGACACCCCTTTGTAGGAACCAAAGAAAGATTTTAATTTTTAGTGGAATTTTTATCTTCCATATCTTCTTATGATGAAAAGGTGGTTGTGAATCAATGAGGTGGAGATACATTGAGAGAACAGAGAATAACCCAGATTTGGTTAAGCTCCACTTAAAGTAATCATCCTTGCTACTAGATTAAGCCACTCTATAAGTTTATTATCCACCAAAGCCCTCCTAAAAGAGATGTTAAGGGGGCTTATGGCCATTACTCTGGATACAGTTGCGTGAGGATCACGCACTATATTGTACAATGAAGGATATTTAACTTTTAGAGGGTTATCTCCTATCCATGTATCATCCCAGAACCTCGTACTGGTCCTATCTTTGATATGGAAGGAACCATTAGTTAGGACCTCATCCTTGATATGCATGAGGCCTCTCAGAAAATGGGAGTCATTAGGTTTGGCTGTCACTTGAGTAAGTGATTTTGATCTTAGGTATTTATTCCTTAACAATGACTGCCACATGCCATCTGTGTTGAGTAAATTAACCAACCATTTGGCTAGTAAGCATTTGTTTTGCAATTTTAAATCAAGGATACCTAGACCCCCTTGGTCCTTAGGACGACATAAGATGTTCCATTTGGCAAGTCTATATTTATGTTTATCTGCAGATCCTTGCCAGAAGAACCTTGATCTGAAATGATCAAGGTTTTTTAGGACTCCCTTAGGAATCTCAAAGAAGGACATCATAAACATAGGTAGGCTGCTTAAAACAAAATTAAGCAGAATTAGTCTTCCCCTATAGGACAGGTATTTTGCTTTTCAACAAGAGTGTTTTTGTTGAAAACGTTCTTTAACCTTTCTCCATTCAGAATTCAGGAGTTGTCTATGGTGCATAGGGATCTCTAAGTATCTGAAAGGGTATTCTCCTGCATTACAACCAAAGAGAGTCATATAGAATGGTTCTATCTCTTTAGCTGTCCCATAGCAAAATATTTCGCTCTTGTGGAAATTGATCTTAAGCCCCGACAATTGTTCGAAAGCGCAGAGCAAAAGTTTTAGATTCTTTGCTTGCTCTGGGTCGTGATCAATAAAGATAATGGTGTCATCTGCATATTGTAAAATTGACAGACCATCATCAATAAGATGAGGGACGACTCCTCTTATTTGACTATCATTTTTTGCTCTATTAATAAGAAGAGCTAGCATATCCGCAACGATGTTAAATAAGATAGGCGACATGGGGTCTCCCTGTCTTAGTCCATGTTTGGTTTGGAAGTAGGGGCCGACATCGTCATTAACTTTAATCCCCACACTTCCCCCCGTGACCATACTTTCAACCCACCGACACCATTTGGATGAGAAGCCTTTCATAGTTTGCTGTAAGAAAGACCACTTCACCTTATCATAAGCCTTTTCAAAATCTATTTTAAAAATAATGCCATCTCTTTTTTTGTTATGCAACTCTTGGATAGTTTCGTGTAGGATAATGACTCCTTCCATGATATTCCTACCCAGCATAAAGGCAGTCTGTATTGGTCCCACCACGGTTTTAGCTACCTTATTCAGCCTGTTTGTGCCCACTTTTTTGAATATTTTAAAACTAACATTGAGGACAAAAATTGGTCTATATTGTTGAATTTTGGTGGCATTTTGAAATTTTGGAATTAGAGTAATAGTTCCAAAATTCAGACTATATAAGTCTAAAGCCTCTCTGTGTAGATCATCAAAGAGAGGTAGAAGATCATCCTTGATCACTCCCCAGAAGACCTGATAGAATTCAGCAGGGAATCCATCAGGACCTGGAGCCTTATTATGCTCCATTTGAAACACTGCTTCCTTCACCTCAGATTCAGTGAAAAGAGAAATGAGTATATCATTTTCCTCTAGCGAGACTTGTGGAATGTCTGAAATTTGATCTTCTATTAGTGCGATCTCCGAATTCTCTGGTGGCCCAAAAAGGTCTTTATAATATTTAGTAATATGGCTTTTGAGTCGATCATCACCAACAACAACACCCTGATCATCTTTAAGTTTATAGATATGTTGTTTGCGATGTTTCCCATTAGCCACTAGATGAAAGAACCTAGTGTTGGCATCACCCTCTGAAAGGGTCTTGACCTTGGCTCTCTCATACCACTTTAGTTCTTCTTCTCTCAGAAGGCAAACTAACCGCTCTTTTAGGTAATGTTTAAGGTTAATTTCTTGATCCGATAAGGCAGCACTCTCCGCCTTCTTGTTGAGATTGTCTAAAAGAGCTAATAGGGTCTTCTTCTCTTTTTTGTAGGACCCTGCTGCGTGTTTAATTAGCCCAGCCTCTTAGATGTTGTCTGAGTCTACGAATCTTATACTGCTAACATTCAAGAGGGGTCGACCCTGAGGTTTGAGGTCGCCATATATTTGCAACCATATCATAAAAGCCATCCCGTATAAGCCAACCCCTCTCAAATTTGAAAGGTCGGTTTTGGGTCTAGTGGGTCGACGCTCCTGTGTTGAGCACAAGGGGGGTGTGGTCAGATATGTTCCTATCTTCCTATCTCTAGGTTCGACCGTCGTCAATGGGAATTGATCTTCCCATTCCATACTGACAAGGATTCTATCCAACTTCTCAAAAGTTGGGTCATCCCCCGGCCCAGCCCAAGTATATTGGCGGCCAGACATCATAATCTCCTTAAGATCTAGAGACTCGATGACAGCATTAAAAAGATTTGGCCATTTAGGGTCAAAATCTCCTGAGCTCTTATCCTCAGGAGCCCTCATTATGTTAAAATCCCCTCCAATCATATACGGAAGGGATTCTTTAGAGCAAGTGTTAGCTATCTCAGAGAGGAATGCGCTCTTATTTTGATATTGTGCTGGCCCGTAAATAGTATATAGCACAAATTTGAAGCCATTTGTTTTACATCTAAGGGTGAATTTAACATAAAAATCTCCCTCACTAATGGCTCCAATATCAAACACATTCAGATCGACACCTAGAAGGATACCCCCTGATCTGCCATGTGGCGCTATAGCATGCCAAATGAAGTCATGTCCTCCACATAGATTTTTGAGGACATGGTCCGGAAAAGAGTCTCTTCCAGTTTCAGAGAGAGCAATAAAATTAATTTGCTCTTCCTTAACTAATTCAGCCAAGAATCTATGTTTAGCCAAGTCTGCCAGACCTCTGCTATTCCAGAATACCCCTTTCATTTTATGATAATTTTTGAAGGGGTCTTTGGCTTTTTGGGAAGTTTGCCTTTGTTAATATTTTTGGCATTCTTGGATTTTTTTCTTCCGACGGGAAGGAGAGAGATCTATGATGTGATCATTCTCCGTATCCAACATGTTCTCATTTAGATTTCCACAGGCATGGCTGAGAACTGCTTCAAGTCTATCATCCCTCTCTTCATCACTATGAAGGTTCGTGGTTTTAGATTTAAGCCTACTCTTTTTTGATTAGCGTGAAGAACCAACCTATCAACCTTTATATTTTTAATGACAGCTGCATCCGATGAACCTAGGTTGATGCCTACCCTACCAAGGTTTGAAATAACTTTCGAATCTGGAAAGCTAGTAAAAGAGTTACCTTGGAATTCGATGTATTTCGGTATGGACGATATTGCCCTCAGCTACTCCACTCTCTCTACTCACTGACACATAGACCCCACTCGGCATCCCCTTCTTCTGCTCTTTCTCTTTCCTCGGCGGTCGTCGCCGGTGAAAGGATAAAGATGCCCAAGAGGGAGGGTGAATTGGGCTTCTCTAAATTTTCTCGCAATGGTATAAACCTATCGCTAGCTCATTTCACTCTTAATGCCTAAAAGTGATTCCTATGATTCTACCGCACAAAAGTTTAGCACCCTGGGTTCTAATCTTACTCTAGCATGGCAATTTTAAGAATGTAAAGACATAATGTAATTGCTCAAAGTAAATGCTCAAAGTAAATAGAGGGGATAGGAACATGGCGATGTTTTTTCGAGGTATCGGAAAATCGGCACTCCCACTAGTCCTCGTTGGAGCACCCTCGCAAGAGTATAGCTTCCACTTGATACGCGCAAGGACTAAGTGCTCTCTGCGGGCTGATTCTTCGCCACTCCGACACGGTGAATCGTCCACAACCGCTCACAACATGAGTTAGGTCAACCACAAGCACCACCGGATGATCACTAAGCTCTCAATCACCACCAAGCCATCTAGGTGATGCCGATCACTAAGAGAAATAAGGACGAACTCTCACTTGACCATGACAAGCCTAATGAGATAAGTGGATGCACACTTGCTACTCTCTTAGTGCTAATGAGGTCCTTAACCTTAGATTAGCAAATCTCTCCAACCTCACTAGGCTCTTGCACTCCCTTGCACACCAAAGATGTTTCTTAGTAGAATAAATGAGCAAGAGACCTCAAATGAATGAGGTAGGAGAGTATAAATACCTCCACACAAACCCCCACGCGAAGGGGTAATTTTTGCCTTTTAAGTGGTGACCGGACGCGTCCTTCGGTGTGACTAGACGCGTCCCGTCACTAAGCCAACGATCGCCTGCCACGCCTCTGATAGGCTCTGACCGGACGCTGTCAGAGTCCGGTCACCACTGACCGGTTGCGTCCGGACAAGATTTGGCCTCTCGGGTCCTCTCTAGACAGTGACTAGACATGCAAGCCTGTGGCGTCCGGTCACTGCTGGCCAGCGTCCTGTCCACTCGGGACCATGACCTGGTGGCACAGGCGCATCCGGTCAGCTGCCAGGGCAGCGTCCGGTCACTCTTGCACCCTACTTGCACTGACCAGACGCGTCCGGTCAGGCAAGCACCAGTGTCTGGTCAGTGAAACTTGCCTCAAATCACTTCCAATTTTGTGATCTGTATGACCGGCAAAGTCTTCACTGAATTTTGGGTCATCTTCTGAGCTTCCTAGTGCTAGAAAGAACGAGTGTGTGCCACATCTAACTCGTTAGACTCACCTATGTCAAGCTATCAATTCATACCCTCTTTATAGTACGGTCAAAGGAAAAACAAAGTTCTAAACTATTCAGTGTCTCTCCAATGCCAAACAACACTTAGAACTAGCCATCCTTAACCTTATTGACCATCCTTTGAAAACTGAAATAATTTTGATCGTAGGGGCATAAAACCGTTGATTGCCCAATCAATCGCCATTATCATGAACTAACTCAAATTGCCTCCTCAAAAACAGATGTTAGTCACAATAGTCTTGCGTTATCATTAATCACTAAAACCCACTAGGGGCCTAGATGCTCACAATCTTCTCATTTTTGGTGATTGATGACAACAACCTCGAGTATGATAGAAAAGTGAGGTTTTCAACATGCTTGGTTCGTATAAGCTTTGACAATAAGAATAAAGGGGGGTTAGAAAGCTCATACGAGCCAAGCCAACATTAGTACTCATATGGAATATGAAATAAGCATGAGTACAAAACATAAAGCTCGTTAGAATGGAGTAAAGCGCGGAAGCACAACAAATGAGCAAAGCCAAGCGACATGACTGTTGACGGTGGATAGTGTCAATATTTAATAGTGCAATAAACATGATAAATGATCAATACACTTGCAGATATAGAAGTCTAGGGTTTTATCTGATAAATTCCACGAGTTTTGGTGAATTATTATTTTCCAGGGATTACTCCAGAAAACCATGGAGAAGGGCCTAACTATCAAACGGATTAACGAAACTTAACCGCAACGGAAACATACACCATTGGGCTCTACATGGATCAAGAAAACACCATGACAAAGCAGAGGCCTAAAGGCCATGGTGGAGGGCCGGCCGGCCCTTTGCAAAGCGCCGGGCGGCACCCCCCTACAACGAAACCCTACGCCCTTCTGGAAGCTTCCTCCCACCACCTTTGAGGGTCAATATCCACTGTACGTGAAGTTGGTTTGATCAAATGGCCATCGTGCATCCCACCGGGCTATATATACAGGGCCAGACCCCCCTCCCTGAGGGCACCACATTATTATGGAGATGTAGAGGCGTCCCTCAAATGGATGACCTCTCACCTCTAGAGAATTAGGGCTAGACTTTCTAATGTAATAGATTAGTTCTAGTTGAGAGTTAGGGAGAGCGAAGCTACGCCTAGGTTCCGAAGGAGTCTTCAGAGGAGTCGTCAAAGTTCTGGTATATCTTTGTATCTATTCTTGTAAGACTTATGCTTTAATATATTTTATCTTCTCTATTTACTTTTATGCATTACATTATATTGGTTAGTATAGTAGTTATACTTTAGCATAGGATCTCCACCTGTATTAGGTACTCTAGTTATTATATGTGACTAGAGTAGTAATCGATAGTGTAGACATAGAGTCTAGGCTATATGTTACCTGAGATTGCACCCAATCCAACATATAGTTGTGGTAGCCCTAGGTGGTGACAGCCCTGACGGCCGACGTATTATGCAATGTTAGGGTTGGTGTTTGTAGGACCGTAGTTGGAGCTTCCTAGTCCTTTCTCACCTATTTTCGTGGCTAGTGTTCCGATGTCCCGAAGTGTTATTGTGTGATTGCTTTATCTACCGTGAATCAGTTATTATAGAACTCTAGTAATAGAGAAGTACTTAGGAACTTTGAACTCTCCCGTTGTCCTCTCACTTTAGCTATCTACTCTTTTCTCATAGAATTCTCCTGTGTGTGTCGTATAAACATAATTTCTATCATTTAATATTTACCCCTACTTAAATTAGTTGGTATATTAATTAGTAGATACATGATGGTGAACTATCAATGTCTTTATCCATTGTTTCCCAGTTCTAAAATATAAATAACGATATCTAGAATACTCCTAGTAAAATGCTACAATGGTTTTCTGTGCACTTGCAGAATCCTTCATATTTTAATTGTGCATAAGAAATACCAACAAGCATTTTTGGTGCCGTTGCCGGGAAACAATTGGCGTGAAGATTTTGATATTGATCTTGATGTCTGCTAATCTAGTTTGCCACTAGCTTTAGTAGGATTACCCATGTCTTGTTTAGTTGTGAAATAAGCGGGACATCAACCGCTTTCAATGGCGTGGGCGGCCGCGCGCAGGGAGTAGCGGCGACGGCTCTGCGGTGGCGTGCACGCGGCGCAGTGGCGAGGCAGAGGAGGAGGGCGAGCAGGAGGGGACGTAGAAGAAAGCGGCGGCCGGCTGGGAAGAAACGGAGGCGACGACGGCCGCTTTTTATAGGAGGCGCGACTAGGGCTTTCTGGGGGCTCCGTTCATCTTCGTTGTCCGTGCTCAAGTGGGGCACGTGGCACACATCCCAAGGGTAAGTAGCGTGGAAGCCGGGGTGAGAGGCGCGCAGCAGCGCGTGTGTCTTGCGGCGGCGGCGGCGGCCTAGGAGCACCAGCCCCGCCTAGGGTTTGCGCGTGAGCGCCCGGGTGGGCTTGGTGGGCTGCACGAGGCCTGCTGGGCTCCGGAGTCTGCTGCGGGCCGGGCGGGCCGCGAGAATGGAAGAGGGAGGGGAGCAGAGCGGGCCGGTGTGGGCTGCCAAGGTGGTCTTGGGCTGGTTCATTGGGAAGGGGGAAAGGAAAGAAACGGTTGGGCCGGCTGATGGTCTTCTCCACTTTCTCTCTATTTCTTATTTCTATTTCTATTTTGTTTGGTCATTATATTAGCCCCCTAATCCAAGATTAGGTACAGTATCATGGTATGTCTCTTATAGGATGTCCAAGCTTTGGGTTTAGGTCACACTTCCGACATATGGGATTTGGGATTACATCATGAGGGAGTTAAGGTAGAATTTAGGGGAATTTCAATGAGGGCATATTGATGGGAGCTAGGGAGACTAGGAGGAATCATACCAAAGATAAGAGGTCTCCTTTCCTTTTATGGCTTTGATTTGTGGAAGATTGAGAAAAGGGTCTTCTCGGGGGTTTGGATAAATCATGAAGGGGTTTGCTATGGACGTGTGCACTCCAAAATCCAAACGAAACTTGACATAGACCCAAACAAGAATTCCGGCATTCACCTACAAGCAAATACTATATGTATGCAACAATTTATTTATAAATTGTTCTCCGTTGACTTGTGTTTGACCTATAATCTATATGCTTCATACAATTGCAAGAAAAATTTTAAAAGTTCACATTTTTGGTTTACAGAAAAAATGCAGGTTGTTACAACACTTCATTAATAAAGGTAACATCTTAAAGGTAAGCGGTCATCATTTTCTCTTAATCTTGAATTACACATCATAGCACCATTCTCTTGATCTCAGTCTTAACTAAATATGCTAAAATGTTATATATCTTATTTTTTAGAAGATGATAGTCATCATATTAATCTAGATAATTTATAAAGATAAACAATCCTTCTCTAGGTTAAGTAACTTCACTCCTTTATCTCATAAGCTTAAATTCTATATTTATGTTTCCGATCTTCATACTTATGTTATAAATAAACAATGTGAACAACATCAATCTTTTTATGTCTAAAGTTAGCGAACAATGAAATTTCTGGTTCTGTTAGTGTTTTTTCACCAACAGAGCCTATGCACTTGATCTCTATCTTGTCTTTACGAGCAGAACATACTTCAAGCACAGTGTGGGGAGATCCCCAAAACCTACAAGTGGAAGTTCTCAACCAATGACAATGAGGTGCATAAGATTGGTTTTGAGATGCTAACAAAAAGAAAGGAAGAAGGTGGAACCACTATTGGGAGCGCCACTAGTGGAAGCATCACCTGAATCCTCATCCAGGAGAAAACCAAAGTACTTGTTCAATGAACCACTGCAAGGAGGAGTCTAGTTTGAAGGACTCAAAACATTGGACCCTCGCTGTGAGGTAACATCGGTAGTTATCCATATTTACTTTCTTACATTGCATAGTTTATTTTCTCTTTAGCATGTTTGTGTTGACACGAAACGTGACACACTGTGTCGCACACACAGCAAGCCGGAAAGCGTGGCTTCAATCGGGTGCCTGGACGGTTTGGAGATCCGAAGCGTGCCGGTCGGTTTGACCTGAAAACCGACAAGGGATAAAGATCGTTAAATACAAAATCGAACGTCTTTGGGTGAGACCGCACAGTTCCGTATATACGGCCCTCGAAGCCACTTTACGGCGACATACGCTATAAGAGCTGTCTGCCAATCATGCATGTGATTCATTCAGTTGATATAAAGACAAAACACGTAAAGCATTGATTGCCGATCACACGTGTATGAAAAGACATGTTTGAACAAGTGAAGTTAATTACGAATTGAAGCATAACCAAGATCAGCAGACTAGCCGACTCGGGGTCCACGAAGAAGGAACATACAAGCTAGCGCGAGCAAACCTAATAAAAACTTGTATCCGCCGCACGACACTCGGCTTTATTATGATTGAAACGCACTTGACATGTAAGAACCCGCAACATGTAACAATCTAGATTGATATGATTCGGCTATATAAGCATATGATCTACTTATCACGACAACATGAGGATAAAGACATTTAAAGAGCAAATAGATCTATAAAGATAAAGAGCCGAAACTAATCAATCTAGATTGGGCAAAGAGTGTTACAAAAATATAAACATTAAAGACATGCAACACATGATAACTTAATGAATCTATTAGATCTTGCCAAATCTAATAAAGCCGATAACTGTCTTGCTTCGCTAAGCTACCAAGCGGACGCCTGCCGCACGGCCATCTAGTCGAGATAAACAAAGCGTAAACAAAGACTTCTTGATCATCAAGCGACGCGCCGCCGCGGCCATCCAAATCGAGATAAACAAGACTACTTGCATCAAGATCTAAATCCACCGCATGATACTAGACATGATAGCAAGGTTGTCGGTACTTTCACGGAGGTCGACGGATCGATGGCTCCTCCTCGAAGAAACTTCGACGACACGACAAAGGACTCGAAACTTGGCACGGGGCGGTTGTATTGATTTGATTGTGTATGTTCTTTACAATGGTCGAGGGCTTATATTTATACCCCGGACATAACATGAATCCTAAGAGATCACGATTACAATATATTAAAGGTAACTCAAAAGTATGGCGACTCCTAGCTTTAATCCTCCTTGGAGTCCTCGATTATCACGTTCCTCGCCTTCTATTCGGTTTTTTGCTTGCCACCTTTTACTTCCCGAACGGAGTCACCGCCTCCAAGGATAGCCGACCGCACGAATGCTTGCCGAATCGTCCAGAGTCAGCCGACGGCACAAGCGTTGCCGAATCACTTAAAGTTAGCCGATTGCGCAGGTGTTGCCGAATGCTCTAAACACTTGCCTCCTCGTGAGCTTGTTGCACTGGCCCACCTGTCATCTTCTCGGCCTTTACCAAAATCCAGTGTTAACACATGCCCCCTCAATTTCGGGATAAAAGTGATTTTATTTCGAAATTGACCATAAATTATCTTCTCATTTAGGTCAACACTGTTTAAACTCGCAGCCACCACTCGAAGCCTGAATTCCTTGATCCAAATTCGAATCCCACTTTAGATCTCCAATGGCGACCCAGGATGGAGTTCCAGAGGTAATTTCTCGTTTCCCTCACATATTCGGCAATTTTTCCACCGATTCTCTGCCCCCTTTTGATTTACTTTCTACGATTGCATCGTTCTTTGAAGGAATACAAGGATGAGATCCTGATTCCCTATGCGGCGAACCCAAATTCTTATTTCCTTGGTCCAATGGGAGATCCCAACCCGATTGAGTTTGTCGAGAAGGAAACTCTGAGGATCCCTTTCAAATCTGGAGTCACCCCGCCGAATCAGTGGCCGAATACCTTCAAGACTTGGCCGTTTCCCCCAATTGCTGGATGGAGAGATTGGTACCGGAGGATTCTGAACAAGAGCAGCAGTCACTGGGAAACTCAAGATATCTAGCATTGCTTGGAGCTATCCTTGTCAGAGACCCCTAGGAACGACTCTCTCTTGATAGCAGCCACCCATTTCTGGTCTGATGCGGCCAATGCTTTTATCTTTGGTCATGGCCCAATGTCTCTCACTCTGGCAGATATCTTCATGATGACTGGCCTAAATGTGACGGCACCAGTGTACCCTTCAAAGTACAAAAGCAATAGCAACCAGAAGGCAGTCAAGTCAGGAGTTGGATGGACAAAATACATCTAAACTGACATGTCAACTAGTGCCGTGGCTGATAAAGAATATAAAGCTTTCATGAATATGTGGCTGTGCAGATTCATCTTTTGTGGCAAATCTAATGAGCCAACCCTGAATCACATGGTAATGGCTGAAGAACTGGCTGCAGGCACCTTGATTCCCTTAGGCAAGTACCTTTTGGGTGCTGTTTACCATATGATGCATCAAACCACTGCCCAGATGCGCCAGCATGGAGAAATTCACTGTGTAAATGGCCCCTGGTGGTTGGTTCAGATGTGGCTGCAGCTGTACATGCACCAGATAGTCTCTGTGGACCTTCATGATTTGGGCTTTCCTTCAGTTAATTATGCTGAAGATGATGCAGTGAAAGAGAAAGCTTGCCAGACATATGGAGAGGCAGCATCCACCATTATAATTGACATAGATATTGGCCATCTATTCAAGCTGTTCTTCAAAGGCTTTGACAATGTGATCTGGCTCCCCTACAGAGAGAATGAAAATCTGACTCTGCCCTGCAAGTTTAGCTATGAGACTGGTTGTTCAGACAAACCATCCACAGAGATCTTCAATTCTTTCATCAAGCCTTGTGTTCTGCCGGCAGAATTTCACCATGGGAGGTTACTGCACCCCACCTATAAATTCTACAACCCAAACATGGTGGCCAGGCAATTAGGGTGTGGGCAGTTGCCCCCAAGGCTATTCTTCTCAAAAACTATAAGGCCCAGAAAGAAAATAGGAGATGACATGAAGGCCAAGAAAGTTTTTGAACTTGGATGGGACCTGCCTGTATATGAGCCTTCCCCTCTTGGGCTGATAGATGTTGCCCATCCCTTGTTTGTCTCCTGGTGGCAAGAGTGGCGTGCTCACATTTTCAACATACCAAATAAGATCCTCTATGTCAAGACACACAAGCTCGGTTTGACTCGATAGTGAGGTGATTTCCTTGTACCCACAACCTTCCCCGATTCTCGGATTTATCCCTGACTTTAATACTTTGCTATTTACAAGACATTGAGCCCATCCCTCCTTCTCAAGTGGTTCAATACTATTAGGCTGGGCCTATTCCTGCTTTGGGTTTTAATACCCCCACTCTGGCAGCCTTCATGAAAACCCCTGTAGCTTTGGGTACAGCATCTTCAAGAGGAGAAAGCAAAAAGAAAGCCGCTGCTGACTCAAGCAAGGATGTCACTGTGCCTAGGAGAACAAGATCTAAGAAAGCCAAATTGCCTCCCAAGGTATATCTTTGTCAGCCTCATTTAGGCAATAATTTTGTGCTTACTTCCTCTATTTGCAGCCACAGGTCAAACTTTCAAGGTCGGCCAATGCTTTAACAACCATTGAGACTTCTCCTCAGGCCTCTGCTGAAGATGCAGAAATCCAGGAAGCTACCGGCCATATTGGTAACATTTTCTCAGTTGATCACCCCATTTTCCTGTCCTAGATGCATTCAACAGTACTCACACTCTGTTACTTTGCATCAGATCAACTCTTGGATAGGATGACTGAAGAACCTTCTCCTCATCATGTTGCTAGCTCATCATCTCTGGGCATTCAGCCGAGCCCTCAACTAAGCCAGGGCAGGATCCAATTTGAAGAAGACTCTGTTCAGAAGGTAATGCCTTGCTCCATTGAATTCTTTAGTAAACTTGACCAATTGGCTAATAATTTTTCTCTCTTAAGGATGATATCAAGCCGACTGTCAGCTACTCCTTCACTGTTGAGGAGTATATCAATGAGGGAGGTGAAGAAGCCACATCTCAGCAGAGATTGTCATCAGAGAATCAAGCTCGGCTGAGGGAAATTGCTCTGCTACTGACCAAGGACATAAATATTCTGGTTCAAGATGCAGATCAGATAAGGGACCTTGTTGAGCTTATTGACCAAGACATCCCTCCAACTCTCAGGGCTCCCCTAGAATCTGCAACTCATCTTGATGACCACCTTGGTAAAGTCAGAAGAGCAAACAAGAACATGGCTTCCAGAGCTGCTTTGCAAAGTGATAATCTGATGAGGAAGCAACAAGCCAAAGAGCTGCACTCTCAAATTCAGGCTGCTAAACAATCCTTGGCAACTTTGGAGCCTGAGCTGAAAACTATGGAGGAAGAGAAGGCTAGGCTGGAAGCTCAATTGAGCCAATTAAATGCAAAAATCTAGTCTCACAAAGATAAAATTGCCAACCTGCCGAACTCCATAGATGCAGCCAAGACAAAGATAGCATCTGTCATCAAGGAGAATCAGCAAATCAAAACCAAGCTTACCAGAATCCAAAGCTCTGAAGATGATGATAAGAAGGTGCTAGATGAAGTTAGCCAAATCAGGAACGATGCCATAGATGCAATCAAATTGTTCCTAGACGATTAAAGCATCGGCTTGTAATATACTTGAATGTAGCATACTGTATTTCTTAGTAATTGCATTCCTTTTACTTCTTTCGGCTTTCACAGTCCTATTTGATTGATAATATAGCCGATCGCCTCGAGCTTTCCGATCAGGAGAATAGCCGATCGTCTCAGGCTTCCCGATTAGGAGAATAGCCGATCCCTTCGAAACGTCGCTTTTTGATTTAGCCGAACCCGGCCCAGTCCGGTAACGGCCCAAAAAGAGTAAACCCTACTTCGTCGCTTGGGATACCCCGAGATATACGCCACGATTCTCCACTTTGGCTTATAAATAAAGCCCCTCTCCAGCCTTCATCGTCATCTTCAATCAAACACCTCCATCGCCGTCTCTTCACCTCTCTGCTCAGATCAACCCAGAAAGCAATCTAGTTTCTAGGGCATCAATGGCGAGTGGCGATGACCGTGGCAAACGTCCTGCCGAGGGAGAGGCAGAAGGAAGCCGAGCACCGCGCCGTCAACGCCACGGGTGAGAATCAATCCGTTGCCTCCTTGTGGATTGCACTTTCTGTTCATCTCCCCTAACCTTGATTCCTCTTCATCTTCTCAGGGCGAGGGTCATCACTGGCCAGTACCACCTTCTTCCTCTAATGGTGGTGACCCAACCGGGCACCTCGGATCAGCCGGTCCCTATTTCTGGTTCCTCCAGTTCGTCGAGCTCATCTGAGTCCGACAACTCATACAACGCCAACCCTTGGGGTCCGGCGGAATCAGAGGGAGAAGACCCTCTGTATGTTCACGAGGAGGTGCTCAGGTTCCGCAAGGAGAGGGACGAGGCCCGGAACGAGCTGGGCGATGTCTCCAAGCAGTTCGGCATTGCGCAAGCCGAATGGGAGGATCAGCGCAAGCAGCTTTGCGACGCTATCACCGGTTCGTCATCCCTGCACGGATCTCTTCTTTTTTCAATCTTCTTCATGCACTGACTTGTCTTCCTTGTCCAAAGACTCTGCGGAGAACGAGCGTCTGAAGGCGGCGGCGAACAGGGCAGCCGACAAGGTGAACGCCCAAGGGGAGACTGCCGAGGCACGCCTGGATGCTGTGGACGGCCGTGTTGATCAGGCCGTCATCCAAGGTGTGCACCTTGGTGTGTCCCTCGGTCTGGCGGCGATGTCTTCCCGGACCGGTGAGGACTACTCCGTCCAGGCTGTTGGCTTCGCTGGCGGCCCTCCTCATGAGATCGAGGACATCAATGAGCGTCTGGAGCACTATGAAGATCATGCTACTGCTCTTGCTGAATCTACCAATCCCCAATCTATTCTTAATACATTATTCCAAGAGTAGTTTGTAATTAGGGATTGAACGTGAATAATGAAATTATCTTCTGGAGATGTGCTTGTTCATGGCTCTTGTTTTGAATGCCGAATAGACGCCTTCAGCATTTTTTTTCTGAATTAAAACAACTCTGAATGATGTTTCCCGAATGCAGTGACGTCATTTTAGTCGATTAGATCTTAGTCTTGCGTTATAACCGACGTGACGTATCACTCAAGTATTGTCATTCAACGCTTCACCTTTCTCTTCTCCCGATAAACCAACCAAATGAAATGCCGAAGTCAATTTCAACCATTCGGCTAAACATAGATATTTTTTTGACTAAAGGCGATATGAACTATATCGGCTATTTCAAATTTCATAGGATTTTTTGAGCTAAAGGCGATGTTCCTTCATAGGCTATGTTTGATTTCAAACTCTCTTATGAACCAACTTAAACACTGGGATAATATTTCTTAAGAAATCTTTCATTGATAGCTCTGGTAAACTCTTCCCCGAATAGAGTTTTCAAAATATATGCATTGCCGGTACACATTTCACTATCCGAAAGGGTCCTTCCCAATTTGGAGACCATTTACCAAATGCTTTATCCTTCGTTCCAATCGGTAGTATGGTCTTCCAAACCAGATCACCTTTTGCAAATTGCTTCATTCTAACTTTCTTATTATAATACTTGGCAACACGTATCTTGTTTTTCTCATTATTTTCCAGTGCCTTAAGACGAATCAGATGTAAATCTTCTAATTCATCTATCATCAAATTCGTGTAATCTTCTTTTTTCAAATCTTTTTGCAACGTAACTCGTCTCGAACTTGATTGCAATTCCCATGGTAAAATGGCATGATGCCCATAAACTAACTCATAGGGAGACATTTGAGTTGAACCGTGACAAGCCATTCGGTAAGCCCACAATGCCTCATTAAGAACCAAATGCCACCTCCTTGGCTTTTCACCAATTTTCTTCTAGATGATCTTAATCATAATCTTATTCGATGCTTCTGCCTGGCCATTGGCTTGTGCATAATAAGGAGAAGAATTATACAACTTGATTCCCATGTCTTCGGCAAAGTCACAAAACTTCGAAGAGGTAAACTGAGTCCCTTGATCAGTCGTTATAGTTTGAGGGATCCCAAACCTATAAATTATATGCTCTTTAACAAAACTGATCATATTTTCTGACGTGACCTTCTTCAAAGGAATAGCCTCAACCCACTTGGTAAAATAATCCGTAGCCAAGAGCACAAACTTATGCCCTTTACTCGAAGGAGGATGAATTTGACCAATTAAATCTATACCCCATCCTCTAAATGGCCAAGCTTTGATTATTGGGTTCATAGCAGATGCTGGAGCCTTTTGAATATTGCCGAATTTTTGACAATCATGACATCCCTTGTAATATTCAAAGCAATCTTCCAAAGATGGTTGGCCAAAAATAACCAGCCCTCCTAATTATCCACTTCATTCGGTAAGGCGATTGATGTGCACCACACATCCTTCATGCACTTCATACATCACCTTTCGGCCTCTTTTTTGATTCAAGCATTTAAGCAATACTCTATCTATAGATTTATAATATAATTGATCATCAAGAAGCACGAACTTAAGGGCTTTGTACCTGAGTTTTCGGGAAACTTTCTGTGATGGTTTCCCTAGGTAATCGGCTATTTGACACCTCCAATCATCAACCATTTGATCGGCATCCGAAGCACCTTTGTCTATAGTGAGAACTTCTTGGTTTTCTCGATATCCAGAAGCAGTCTGAGCTAGCTTATTTGCTTCTTCATTGTGCCCCCTAGGGATATGATGTAAAGTCACTACTCGAAAGCCTTTCAAAAGTTCCCGGCATTCTTCATAATACTCCCTCAATATATCATTCTTGCACTCATATTGGCCAGTCAATTGGTTAATCGCTAGCTTCGAAATCTCCAAAGATTTCGACAAAGAACAGCTTTTACCTCTATAAGAAGTCAAAGCCCTCTAAGCAATGCCTCATACTCTACTTGATTATTAGTAACATAAAATTCAATGGGAATAGCATATTCAAAGGTTACTCCCCTGTGGAGAAATCAAGAGAATACCAGCACCACCACCTTTGCTACAGGGATGAACCATCAAAAAATAAAGTCCAGGGTGCAATGCTTATCATCTCAATAGAAAGATCACGATGTTGTGTAATAAAATCAGCAATAACTTGACCCTTTACCGCTTTTGCCGATTCATATTTTAAATCAAACTCGATAAAGCAAAAATCCACTTGCCAATTCTTCCATTCAAAATTGGCATTGATAGCATATGTTTTATTACATCGAAACTAGAAACTACCACGTATTCGGCATTTAATAAATAGTGCTAAAATTTGGTACACGAATAATACACACACAAACAAAGTTTCTCTGTAGCCGAATACCTTGTTTCTGGATCCAAGAGTTTTCGGCTAAGATAAGCTATCACTCTCTCCTTTCCTTCAAATTCCTGCATGAGGGCCGATCCTATTGTTAGACTATCGGCCGCCACATACAACTTAAAAGGCTTGTCAAGTTGTGGAGGTACCAGCACTGGTGGCGCCTTCATATACTCTTTGATTTCATCAAAAGCCTTTTGTTGTATGTCACCCCATATGAATTCTTGATCTTTCTTGAGCTTCAAAAGTGGAGAAAAAGGCAAGATCCTTTCTGATAGATTGGATACAAATCTTCTTACAAAATTAATCTTGCCAAGCAATGATTGTAACTCCGTGAGATTAGTCAGAGGGACAACTTTATCTATCGCTTCCATACTCTTTTTCCCAACTTCAATCCCTCCTTTATGAACAAGAAATCCCAAAAACTCACCAGCCAAGACTCCAAAAGCACATTTATTCGGATTCATCTTCAAACCATGTCTTCTAGTACATTCCAGAGTCTTCCTTAAATCGGCTAAATGCCCTTTATGGTTTCTAGACTTGACCACCACGTCATCAATACAAATCTCTACAACTTTGCCGATCAACTCATGAAAGATGTAATTCATAGCTCGCTGATAAGTTGCACCGGCATTCTTTAACCCGAATGTCATGACAATCCATTCAAATAAACCAATATGCCCAGGGCACCTGAAGGCTGTCTTTGAGATATCTTCTATTGCCATGAAAATCTGGTTATAACCAGCATTTCCATCCATGAAGCTGATGACTTCATATCCAGCCGCTGCGTCTACTAACAAATCGGCAACTGGCATTGGGTACCCATCCATCGGAGTAGCTTTATTAAGATTTCTGAAGTTTATGCATACCCTCATCTTTCCATTCTTTTTGTATACAGGAACTATATTTGAAATCCATTCTGCATACCTGCATGGCCGAATGAAATTTACTTCCAACAATCTTTCGATCTCTTTCTTCACATCGGCCAATACCTCCTCTTTATAGATCCTTCGTGGAGGTTGTTTGTAAGGACGATATCCGGACTTAATAGGTAATCGATGTTCAACAATAGAACGATCCAATCCGGGCATCTCTGTATAATCCCAAGCAAAACAATCTTTGAATTCCTTTAAAAGGGCTATCAACTGTGATTTATACTCCGGATTCAAACTTGCACTAATGTACATCGGCCTTGGCTTAGTACCATCACCAACATCTATTTCTTCTAACTTGTCGGCCGACATAAAACCATGCCCAAGCTTTCCTTTGTTGCCATCGATTGGGTTACCCATTAAAAATTACTTGTGAGCCGATTTGCTTGGATCGGTGTTGATCCTTATTGAAGACATTCACAGGACCTTCTCCCCACACTTTGCCGGGAAAAACAATCAATGCCATCATACTCCCAATAAGCAGGCTCCGAAGCAGCAACACTTACGGAATCATCAGCGTGAACTACTTCAATGTCATCTCCAACCCATTGAATAAGAATTTGATGCATGGTTGAAGGGATGCAACAATTGGCATGGATCCGGTCTCTTCCCAAAAAGCAAACTGTATGCCCCCTTGCCATCAATGACAAAGAAAGTAGTGATCAAAGTCTTTGATCCAATCATCAACTCAACATGTACAGCTCCTCGAGTATCAGAAGGATTGCCGGCAAAATCTCTGAGAACCATGTCAGTCTTTAACAAGTCTTCACTTGTCATCCCAAGCTTCCTGAAGGTAGTATATGGCATAATATTGATGGCAGCTCCTCCATCAACAAACATCTTGGTCAGAGGCTTGCCATTGACATATCCTTTCAGATAAAGTGGCTTCAAATGGCGATATTTGGCTGGCTTGTCGAAAGTTGCTTTTTTTGTGTCAATACAAAATTTGGGCCATCAAATCTTGAAACTTCAGTCTCATCAAAATCGGAATACACTTCTTCTTGGACATCTTGGTTTTCGGGGAGCTATAAATTCTGATGGGAGGAAGAAAGCCATACATGCATCACCTGAGGGTCCATGCTCATCGGGTTTCTTCTTAGGGGGCCATATCGGTTTCTCCTCAGCATCTGCTTGTTTCAGTTCTTTGTTTCTTAAGCGCTGAACTCTCCTCTTTTGACTCTTTCTCGCCCCGAGGGGGTACCACTTGTCCTTTTTGCCGGATATATTCATGGGGACCTTCCCCTCCGTTGTATCCTTTATAATGAGTCCAACGTTGATCTGCAAACCTCTTCCTTGGCTGATTTTCAAAACTGTCTATTTTTAAGTGCCGATCGTCCTCAGGAAACTGCATTCCAAGTCTTTCATGGACCGGACGGCGGTTGACTCGAGACTGCCTGTACCCGAAATACTGATCACTGCATTCGGGGCAATTGTTTCTAGCAGGCAACTTTAAGCCTTCATTCCAGCAATGTTTAAAGAATGAACACCCCCAATGAGACTGCTCCATCTCTCTCACATGCTCTTCTTGCTCTCTACGGTATACCTCTTCTTCGTATCTCCGGCGTTCCTCTATAAACCTTTGTTCTTCATAATATTCCCGTTCTTACTGCTTTTGCCATTTGTTTAGCAAAATACGCGATGTTACCCTAGGCTTGGAACTTTCACCTCTTTCGGTTCGGCTATTCTTGAACCGCACTTTTTGCTTTAGCTCTTCGCTTGTGATTTGCTGATCAGGGTCGACAGTGCCATTCTTCTTTGCTCTGTCAGAGGTTAACACCTTCACCTTGCCTTTACCTTTAGAATCATCTACAGAAACCATATTCACAGAGAAAGAAATCATATTCTGAGGAAAAGGCTGACCATCAATCTTCATCTTGCCATCGAACTTCAGATGTCCCTTCTGGATAGCCTTTTGAATCCGCACTCTGCACACTCGGCAATCATTGGAGTGAGAATTAGTGTTGTGGTAACCACAATACTTCTTGTCTTTCACTCCTTCAGGACGCAGCATAGGATGTCCATCTGGCAGTTTAATGCGTCCTTCCCTTACTAACAGATCAAAGAGCTTGTCAGACTTGGAGACATCAAAGTCATAAGTTCCTTTTTGTTGCCTCAACCAGCGCTGGCTAACTTGAGTAGACTCCTTTGCCCAAGTCAATTCAGCTGCAGCTATCTCGTCATCATCATCATATTCAGCCGCTTCTTCCAGAAAACTTTGATACATTTCACTGGCAACATTTCCCTTTTGGAAGCGGTTATCTCTCTTGAACCCCTGAGCTTGATTACTCATAGCGGCCAGTCGCTGTGAGAGTTGACCAAGGTCATCAAACTCCATGCCGAACAGTTTCTCTCTGACATTCGGCTGCATGCTTGCTATCGCCATCCCAGGCAACTGGTCATCTGGTAAATTCAATGAATAGCAAAGGTTCTTGGTCTCTCTAAACCTGTGAAGATACTCCTGCGGTGTTTCATTAGCTCTCTGTCTCGGACTCATGAGGTCGACCAGGCTTCTTTTCATTAGTGCCGGTGAAGAAGTAGGCATGGAACTTCTTCTAACTCTGCCCACGTACCAATGGAATGGGCGGCAATGAAGTAAACCATGTAAAAGCTGGCCTGTGAGAGACAAAGGGAAATATCGAATCCTCAAGCTTCATCTGTGGAAGCCTCCCCAAAATTTGCATCAAGTACCGACCGATATGCTCCAAGGTGCTAGTATCATCTTGACCAGAAAAACTTAGTCAAGTCTGTTGGAGGCTTCACTCTTGAAGGAAGTGCTACTCTATTATACCATTCGGATAAGGAGACTTGTAAGAATAAGACTGATTCTTTGGTTTTAGGCCGAACCGATGCTTGCATCATATCGGCCATCCTGTGCATTATCGGATCTACGTCTGAATTTGGAGTTCCACGTGTTTGCCTTCCGGAAGGTATTTATGCACTTTTGTACCACGATTCATAAAAACATCCGAGCGGGTATAATCGGTAAACTCCTGATATCCATCTCCATACATATTCCTCTGCAAATCTGTTTGATCTTTGGAGATACTTTGAAAGTCGATGGGGGTGCGTCTCCCGTTGTACCAAATGTCACCCGGCCATAAGTAGGAGGTCGTTGTCTCTCATGAAGTCTTTGTTTCACCTTTATTTGAGCCAGATGCTCCCTCATCTCCAGCAGGCTTTTCTTGGTACTTTGGTGGATTGAAAAGCGTTGGTCCGCGGATTGGACCTGCATTCTCTTCAAAATAATTATCAGCCGTTGGGCCGAAAGTGCTAACCATGATTGCACGAAAGGTGTTCAAGAAGGCTGTATTATGATTTGTAATAGTTTCTCCCAGAGCTTTGTGAACCAACTCTGACACCTTTTGAGCCTCTTCTTCTTGATTAATAATCAGATTGATGTGGAAGAAGAATCCTTGGCAACGATTGTTTCTACGGAAGACCTTATTGCTTTTGTTCTTGGAGAAGGACATCAAACACTTCTACCGAAAACCGATCACATGCTTGTTGCACCAACTCCCTTGAATTCTCGGCAATTCATCCAAAGTTACATCCAGAACGTGATTGTTGTTGATTTCAGACATCTTGAACAACGGGGTCCCATCGGCGTGCCAAAAAGTGTGTTGACACGAAAACGTGACACACCGTAGCGCACACACGACAAAGCCGGAAAAAGCGTGGCTTCAATCGGGTGCCCGACGGTTTGGAGATCCAGGCGTGCCGGTCGGTTTGACCTGAAAACCCGACAAGGGATAAAGATCGTTAAATACAAAATCGGAACGTCTTTGGGTGAGACCGCACAGTTTCCGTATATACGGCCCCCGAAGCCACTTACGGCGACATACGGCTATAAGAGCTGTCTGCCAATCATGCATGTGATTCATTCGGTTGATATAAAGACAGAACACGTAAAGCATTGATTGCCGATCACACGTGCATGAAAAGACATGTTTGAACAAGTGAAAGTTAATTACAAATTGAAGCATAACCAAGATCGGCCAGACTAGCCGACTTCGGGGTCCATGAAGAAGGAACATACAAGCTAGCGAGCAAACTAATAAAAACTTGTATCCGCCGCACGACACTCGGCTTTATTATGATTGAAACACACTTGACATGTAAGAACCCGCAACATGTAACAATCTAGATTGATTTGATTCGGCTATATAAGCATATGATCTACTTATCACGACAACATGAGGATAAAGACATTTAAAGAGCAAATAGATCTATAAAGATAAAGAGCCGAAACTAATCAATCTAGATTGGGCAAAGAGTGTTACAAAAATATAAACATTAAAGACATGCAACACATGATAACTTAATGAATCTATTAGATCTTACCAAATCTAATAAAGCCGATAACTGTCTTGCTTCGCTAAGCTACCAAGCGGGCGCCTGCCGCCGCGACCATCTAGTCGAGATAAACAAAGCGTAAACAAAGACTTCTTGATCATCAAGCGGGCGCTTTGCCGCACGGCCATCCAATCGAGATAAACAAGACTACTTGCATCAAGATCTAAATCCACCGCATGATACTAGACATGATAGCAAGGTTGTCGGTACTTACGGAGGTCGACGGATCGATGGCTCCTCTCGAAGAAACTCGACGACACGACAAAGGACTCGAAACTTGGCACGGGGCCGGTTGTATTGATTTGATTGTGTATGTTCTTTACAATGGTCGAGGGCTTATATTTATACCCCGGACATAACATGAATCCTAAGAGATCACGATTACAATATATTAAAGGTAACTCAAAAGTATGGCGACTCCTAGCTTTAATCCTCCTTGGAGTCCTCGATTATCACGTTCCTCGCCTTCTATTCGGTTTTTTGCTTGCCACCTTTTACTTCCCGAACGGAGTCACCGCCTCCAAGGATAGCCGACCGCACGAATGCTTGCCAAATCGTCCAGAGTCAGCCGACCGCACAAGCGTTGCCGAATCACTTAAAGTTAGCCGATTGCGCAGGTGTTGCCGAATGCTCTGAACACTTGCCTCCTCGTGAGCTTGTTGCACTGGCCCACCTGTCATCTTCTCGGCCTTTACCAAAATCCAGTGTTAACAGTTTGCTTTTCTGCATTATTGCATCAAGAGAAAGAAAATAAATATCCATTCATCTTGCATTCTAAAAACTTAAAGCCCCATGTGAGTTTCTCTCGGCGTATAAAAAACGTGTAGGAGTTTTCACTATGGTGGCATAAAAATGTTAAAAATATCATGTATACATATTTTCTTTCTACATATAAATATATAAAATCTAAAAAATTACTAGAGGAGCATCCTGCTATAACCTTGCAACTAAATATTTCTAAAGTTCCAAAACACCCAATCCTCTAAAATGGCTAATTATTAACTTTTTATCTTAATCCGTTCCACGAGTTTTGGTGTTTTGTGAGAGCTTTCTACAGGATGACTCCAAGAGCCAGCCCACTAGAAATCTTCATCTTCATCATTCGAAGCACATCTTTCCGATACACAGCTAAGCCCTGTGTGAAGGAAGTGACTTCTTGGGTGATGAGATTGAAGTATTCCTAGCAACACTTGCTCTTATAAGTATGAGCTCCTCTGTGAGGACCACTCAGCTTCAACACTCAACTACAACAACATCCAGCTTGGGGGAGATCATCTCCTAGCTATCGGGTAAGTATACCTATGTAATTATCGAGTCTGTCTTATAGTCATAAAATACCAAAAATATGTGGGCACATGAAGGTCTATGTCTGTAGAGTCTTTTGTGAGTCTTTAATAAAATAAAAAGATAAATAACAATCAAAACCAAATAAAGATACTTTAGCTATTTATTAAGGTATGATCATAGAGTGTGTTTATAAGTCTGTCTAGTTTATTAAGAGTTGAATAAAAACTAATAAACAATAAAAACTTGTCTTGGAAATGATGAATAGTTGCTCTGCTATAGTTCCTTTCAAGTGCCTAGTTTTCAAAACCTTAAGTTCTCCTGAGTTTTGGACATGACTGCTTTAGTATAAGAATTTACTCTGAACCTAAAACTTGTGGAGGCATATGCTTGAGCTAAGTCTAGGTGATTGATGGATATGATATGAGAAAGTCTGAGCTGCTATTTATCTTATTTCTAGTGATACTAAGTTCTAGAGATTTATCTTTTAAAAACTTAAAATCTTACTTGATGAGCTCTTATATGACAAGGTTTGATTTCCTACCAAAGCCATATATGATATCCATGTAGATTAAAGAAACCTTTGCTTATTCTTGCTGCTTGCTTTGCATTGAGTTCAGTCAACCTTTGTTGTATACCTTATGAGAGTCTTGTCATGCTTTTAAAATCAATATCACACACACACTCCACCCGCATATGCATTACTCCTACTCTAGGAGTAAGCACAACCATTTTCTATTTTTATCCAGATCCACCTTAAAAATTGTTTTTCTCCTACACTAGGAGTAAACACCCAAAAATATACCCCATAGGACAACCCCTATTGAATGCTCTCTAAGTGCTTATTGCTATCTCTGCAATTGTCATATTGTATTCAAAGGATGCATGTGGCTATGCAAAAGAAAAGTTATTGAAAAAGAAAAGGGAGTAAAAGAAAATAGACATGTGTCCAAGCAATTAAAACAATGGGTACTTAGATGCCTGCCTCCCTAAAAAAAAGAAAGAAGAAAAAAAAGAGAGAAAAAGAAAGAAAGAATAAAGATAGCACATATTTTTCCACGAAAGTTCTAAGTTCAAAAGAGAGAGATTCATTTTTGAAGAGCAAAAGTAGAATTAGGATTAGCCACCATATATTCATCTATCCACTATATTCCATACACATACATATCTTGGTTTAATTGTATGATTTGACTCTCTTTGGATCCATTATTTGACTTTACAATATATAAATTGCGAGTATGCTCATCCTTGTTTAGTGCTACTCCTATGAGCTCTACTATAATCATTAGTTGTAGGAGGGCATAACAATATGAATGCCTCAAGTGAGATCCATAAATACCACATATTGAGATTTGAGGGTGTCATACAATTAAGCTCTGAGTTTTATTTCAAAAACTTGTAAAAACTCTGGAACATTGGTTGAGTAAAGAATTTGAGACATAGTGCTTGACTTGATTGTTCTATCTTTCAATTGCTCAAGACCCATGTGAAAGTTAAAAAGCTCCATAGCTATAGGTAAAATGAATAAGTTTGAAAGTTAGAGCAGTTTTGTCTAATCCGGAGGAGAATATTTATTTGAGAGCATGTGTACTTTTTAGGTATGAAAGCATTGTAGCAACTCCTGATCCAAGTTTAGTATTTAGGCTTTGCTAAGAGACTAGCAAAGGGTAAGCTTAGGGGAGCTTGTTGACGGTGGATAGCGTCAATATTTAATAGTGCAATAAACATGATAAATGATCAATACACTTGTAAATAGAGAAGTCTAGGGTTTTATCTGACAAATTCCATGAGTTTTGGTGAATTATTATTTTCCAGAGATTATTCCAGAAAACCATGGAGAAGGGCCTAACTATCAAACGGATTAACGAAACTTAACCGCGATGGAAACATACACCATTGGGCTCTACATGGATCAAGAAAACACCACGACAAAGCTGAGGCCCAAAGGCCATGGTGGAGGGCCGGCCGGCCCTTTGCAAAGCGCCGGGCGGCATCCCCCTACAACAAAACCCTATGCCCTTCTGGAAGCTTTCTCCACCGCCTTTGAGGGTCAATATCCACCGTACGTGAAGTCGATTTGATCAAACGGCCATCGTGCATCCCACCGGGCTATAAATACAGGGCCAGACCCCCCTCCCTGAGGGCACCACATTATTATGGAGTTGTAGAGGCGTCCCTCAAATGGATGACCTCTCACCTCTAGAGAATTAGGGCTAGACTTTTCAATGTAGTAGATTAGTTCTAGTTGAGAGTCAGGGAGAGCGGAGCTACGCCCAGGTTCTGGAGGAGTCTTCAGAAGAGTCGTCAAAGTTCTGTATATCTTTGTATCTATTCTTATAAGACTTATGATTTAATATATTTTATTTTCTCTATTTACTTTTATGTATTACATTAGATTGGTTAGTATAGTTGTTATACTTTAGCATAGGATCTCCGCTTGTATTAGGTGCTCTAGTTATTATATGTGACTAGAGTAGTAATCGATAGTGTAGACATGGAGTCTAGGCTATAGGTTACCTGAGATTGCACCCAATCCAACATATAGTTGTGGTAGCCCTGTGTGGTGACAGCCACGACGGCCGGCGTATTCCACCATGTTAGGGTTGGTGTTTGTAGGACGATAGTCGGAGCTTCCTAGTCCTTTCTCACCCGTTTCTGTGGCTAGTGTTCCGATGTCCCGAAGTGTTATTGTGTGATTGCTTTATCTACCATGAATCAGTCATTATAGAACTCTAGTAATAGAGAAGTACTTAGGAACTTTGAACTCTCCCGTTGTCCTCTCACTTTAGCTATCTACTCTTTTGTCATAGAATTCTCCTGTGTGTGTCATATAAACATAATTTTTATCATTTATCATTTACCCCTACTTAAGTTAGTTGGTATATTAATTAGTAGATACATGATGGTGAACTATCGATGTCTTTATCCATTATTTTCCAGTGGTAAAATATAAATAACGATTCCTAGAATACTCCCGGTAAAATGCTACAATGGTTTTTCGTGCGCGTGTGGAATCCTTTATATTTTAATTGTGCATAAGAAATACCAACAATGATGTATAATATATGATGATATCGAGTAGAGAGCACTATCAATCCACCTGTCACAAGATGTATCACATATGAACCACAAAAGCATGTGCCTCACAATGCAAAAGATAAACATGATATGCATGGATGAGTATCACACATCAAAAGAATGACTCCCTCTCACACGCTCCCTCTAAGTCTATCATACTCTCCCACTTTGGCGTCAAGCACCAAAACTAAAGGTCCTGAGGCGGGGTCGCAGATGAGTCAAGTGCGGCGGAACTGCGAGGAACTACCTCGAACTACGTGTAGTTGATGGAGGAGTTTGAACTCTGACCCTGCTGAGCTGTCTCGGTCTGACCATTTGGCTGTGTCTATGGTGGAGATGCTTTGTGCAGGGTCCGCTTTCGGTGGTCTTGATGTGCAGGTTGCACTGTGGGATTTTGAAGCAGTGGCCTAACCCTATGGCTCTAGAGCTGGTGCAACTAGAATGGGAGCCACTGACACTGTGAAAATCCTAGTTTGGTTTTGGCTAATTGATAAAACCTTAGACTAATCTATTTGGTAAGCATGTGTGTAGCTTAAGCATGAATGGTCCACTCAAGATGGAGCAAGGTGATGGATAGTGATGACCACAAGTGCTCCATAAGTGAGAAAGAGGAGAAAAGGAGGCAAATGGGCTCAAGATAAAGGTATAAGCAATAGGGCCATTTGCTTTTGGCACTCAAGACACCATAGGGGGTGTGAGTGCATTTAGGATCGATAACCGTACTATTATGAGGGGTGATCTCATGTCAAAAACGGTTATCTAAGTGCCACTAGGTGTTGGATCATTTGCATATGCTTTAAAACCTAGTGAGCTAACATCTAGCCCTTGCCATGTGCTTTGAAGAGTGCCAACTAAGTGCTTGAGAGCCAGACTTGAAGTGGTTAGCAAGTTGGAAGCAAGGATGGCGAAAAATGCGAGTGAAAGGCGGTTTCAGAGGTGACCGGATGCTGTCCACGTGTGGACCAGACGCGTCCGGTCATCAGTGGCATTCGGGGCATTTCTAAGATTGACTAGATGCCGGCGAAACAGAGCGTCTGGTGCCACAACCGGTCATGACATGTGGCTCAGCCGAGCGATGCAAAGGTGTGATCGGACACCTTGCATGTCCAGTCAGGGATGACAGGACGCATCCTATCGCAAATTTCAATTTCTAGACCTCTCTGGTTGGCGATCGGATGCTCGATCGGGCGAGTCCGGTTGTTCTACGGACGCATCTGGTCTATTGGTTCGTGCAGCGCATGTTGTGAGCAGTGCTTGGACAGGATGCGTCCGGTTGAAAGGACTAGAGCATTCAGTCCATCTTTAACCCTGTTCTGAGCTGTTCTAGGCGAGGTTGAATCATGTGCCACGTGGTGGCCATCCGCGGACCGAATGTGGGGACCGAACGCGTCCGGTTAGCCCGACGCCAGAGTCCGGTCGGTGCTGTTTCAGTGTAACGGTTGGCTAGCTTATGGGGTGTCTATTTAAGCATGAGGGTCAGCCTTGGATGCCCTCTCTTGCACATTTTGATCATCCTTGAGCACCTTTGAGCTGAGCCAGCCACCTCCCTCTCATCCTTGCTTGATTGCTTGATTCCAAGAGAGATTGGAAGAGATTGTAGTGCGTTTGCTTGTGTTCTTGCATTCTAGTGGCACCAGTAATCATTCTTGCTACGGGATTGCTTATTACTCTTGGTGGTTGCCACCACCTAGATGGTTAGAGCAGCGGAGAAGGTGTGAGCAAGCCTAGTGATTGTTTTGTGAGACCTTTCCCCCACAGAGATTGCAAAAGGTACTCTATTAGATTGCTCGTGTCATTCAACTTCTCACTATTGGTAAGTTCTTGTGGCGCCTAGTGAGGCACAGTGTGTGATACCGATTAGCTACCGAACCATGTGGTGTAGGGGGACACAACAAGGACTAGCGTGTTGGCAAGCACGTGAACCTCGGTAAAAAATCAGGTGTCTTGATCTCTCTCGCTGTGGTTGACCCTTCGAGACAACTTGGATTTCACTGATTGAATTGGTCTTCAATTGAATTGTGATCAATATAGTGATTGGCTTCAATTCCACAAGGCCTGGTTTGCAATTCATCCCCTCTTTACTTTGTGCAAGTAGTATATTAGGTTATGTAGCTTAGTTAGCTAGCTTGTGTAAAGCAGCTTTGTTTGCTAAGGATCATATTGTTAATGTGCTCTAGTGTAGTAGGTTGCTAGACTTGGTTAGGAGGCTTGCAAACCCCCTCTCTAGTAGGCTAGTGCAAAATTCACTTTAGCGCCATCTTTTTGTCTAACCGGTTTTTTAATGTGTTTGTAGAATTTTATTAGGCTATTCACCTCCTCTAGCCATTTAGGACCTTTCACACTATCACTGTCGCTGCCTCAGACACTGGAGCCTCAACTGAAGTAGTGACTAGAGGAGGCTGACTCACTGGCACCGGCAGCTCTGAAGAAGCAACAGATGAGGGGTGAGTCCATGTAGTGGTGGTGAGTGGAGCTGCTACAGAAGGTACCAGTCCCCTAAAGATATGTCGGTGTGGGGAATTCGATGATCTCACTATAGGAAGCACTCAGCGCTTTGGGGGGTCACAAGCACCGAAGCCAACTGAGGAGTGAAGCTAGTGTAGATCAGTGTGTACCTTGCCCCTGGAGAAGCGAAGAGCTATGGAAATTGCTGGGTCGACAAACTAAACTGAGCTGTCGCACCCTGACTCTAAAATACACTGAACTGTAAAGCTGGAGCCATGGGTGTAGAAGTGGAGGCACCGTCGAGCTATGAAGCTGAGAAGTCAAAGGCGGAAACTTTGGTTTGTAGTAGAACGTGCTGCACTGAGGAAAAGGACTGCCTCTAAAGTGCCTGGTTCTCAAGGTTGGACCTGAGAAGCTGCAGCTAAAACTCATCCTGGTGTGCCTGCATCGCTGCATTAGCTGTAGCCTGCTCCTGGGCTAGACACTGAATGTCCTACCCCTGGTGCTCATGAGATTGAGTCAACCTCTCAAGGATAGCTAGGAGAGCAACGTCTGACTGAGGAGCTGACCGGGACCCACTGGCCACTGAGTCATGTCGACGTGGACACATCTCATGAACTGGCTTGTAGTCACTGTCTATGTTGTCGGACGAAAGCTCCTCTGCTATCTCTACTGGTTGTACCTCTAGCTCTGTAAGCTCAGTCTCTGCAAGGTCTCTAACTACCTTGTCCTGCTCCTCCTCTGTCTCTGGCACTAGAGGACTCTGACGGGGCTCTTCGGCTACCTGTTCCCTGGATGGGCACCCACCAGCTGACTCATGTTATACACTGGAAAAACTATTGGAGTATCCCGAATCTCTGCCCGGAGCTCCTCTGGAAGGGGCTGAAGCAACTTTCTTAGAATGTAACAGATCATGTAAGCAAAAGAAAGCTGACGATAGGTCTTGAAGCCCTCTGCTATGGGGTCCTCCATCTCTGATAGAATCACATCCCAAATATCAAACGCTGTCTAGGACACCAAGAAGTGCACAAGCCACTATTGAATACGTGTCAGACTCTCCATGTCCTTAATCTAAGGTAGCAATGTCCTCCTCATAACTTCGTTTAGAAGATGTGCCGTAGGGGTGAGATCCCTAGGAAGCCAGCTTGAGCCCTCTCCGAATGGCTCCCTGAAGCAAGCATGGACTATGTCTGTTAGAGGAACCTCTCCACCATGAGGGTGTCTCGGAGGGTCTGTGTTTCCATAGCAAGTGTGGTGGAGACGGGTCTCTGACTCTGTCACACCAAGTATCTCTCGAGCCCTAACACTGTATAGCCTATGGTCCTGACCTCTGAAGCTGAGGTGAATAAATGTGTGCCGGGGATCAATCCAAAGAGAGGCGTAGAACTCTTAGACCCAAGTCTCGACGTACTCACCAGTCAGTCCTAGAAGATCTGGCAAGACCGACAGATAGGTGAGCATCGAATGAACTGACTCTCCTCTAGCTGTGACTATCTTCTCAAGAGGACAAACTCTATGTGATCTAATCTCTACACCATTATTTATATAGGCTCCATAGAAATCCTCTTGTAACACTGTATAGAACCCCTCTGTAGCATTGCACTCCCTCTGAGGTGGGAACCACAGATAGAAAGCCATAAAGTGAAGCTCCTGCACCCTGCGAACTATAGCTATCCTCAAGTCCAAGTGAACGACTGGCAGTGGGCCACATGGTCTAGGAGGTGCACAACCACCATGTCTCTGTATCTTGGCCCTGGGAGTCACCTGAGTGTGAGACTGAGTAAAACGACAACTCGGCTGCGCCTCTGTCTCCTACTCCTTGGATTGGTCCTCTGCTCCCCCTGCCTCTGCTGTCTCTGCCTCTATGGTATCCTCAATCCAAACTTGACGCCCCTCAATCATCACTGTGCCTGGAGGATCAGCGAGAGTAGGAGTCCTAAGTGTTCTAGCAACACTGGCTAGGTCTAGCTCCTAGTCCTGATACTGCCTCTCCTGCCTCGCTCTCTGCTAGGGCAGCTGAGTCCATAATAGCCTGAATGTTCTGCATCTCAGCACTCAGCCTCTTGCGCTTCTTCATCTGAGTTGTAACCTTCCCCTTTCCCTTGTCAGGACGTGGAGGTGGAGGGGTGGACGCTCATCGTCCCCAAGGCCACCTTCGATGTTCTTGCAATGTGCTATGATGAATCAAGCAAAGAATCACTACTGCTGAAAGAAACAACCGCCTAACGGGATCTACTACCAATCGAACTCCCCCCTGACTCAGAGAATCACTGCCTCACTGAGAAAATACTATCAATGCAAGAAAGAACTGCCACTGTCAAGAACAACTGTCCCTAAAGGAGATCAACTGGCACTCAAAAGGCTTGGCCTCAATCCATACTCATGGGCTTGGCCCCGAGTTTCTCTGCCACTACCAAACAATCAAGTACGGTGTCACTGGCACTTTCGCTACATAGATGGATAAAGAGATATATTTAAGCAACATAATTTATCTAGAGAAGCGAGAATTCCTATTTGGAAGCAAGCAATAGGATTAGAAATAGATGAATGGCTTGCTACCTTAGACGAGATGGTGACCTGTGAAGAGAAGAGAACTAACCACAACAGGGCACCACACGGAGAGACAGCAAGGAACTACACAGCAAAAATGGCCGAAAAGAGGAATTAGAGCTTTGCTGATTTTGCTGGGCATTTGCTCGAAAAGGTGGAGGGCAGAGATGGAGCTCACCCTGGGTGGAGGATTGATGGCCGAGCGGGGTCACCGAAGAAGGTTCTTGGACGTCAGGAACAGTAGAGGAAGGCACCTTGGCCGGGCCAGACGACGGTGAGCCAGTGATGGAAGAACTTTGGCGGCAGCAGTTAGGGTACGGCGGCCGCGAGCAAAAGGACGCGGTGAGCATGGAAAATATAGGCACTAGCATGGCGGCGGCGCAAATACGCAAGAGCGGCTTGGTCGAGGGCACAGCGGCAAAAGGGTTTTGGTCATGGTGCGGTGGAGATGAACGGTGGTGGCACGGCGTGGCTTGGAAAGAAGAACAGAGATGCACGACAGTTTCAAATGGGAGAGAGACGAAGGTATAGGCCCCACATGTCAGAAATGAGATTTAAACTTTACTGCGCATTCCAAACAATGACCAGTCGCGTCCTCTGGTTCACCGGACTCTAGAATAGTGGAGTCCGATCGATGAACAGAGAGCTCCAGAACGCTCAAAATGCGACCGGACACGTCCTTCGCCCATGACCGGACGTGGCTCGGAGTCTGGTCACTTCCTAACCTTGATCGGACGCGCAAAATCCTTTTCTGACCAGACGCTCCGGTGGCAAGAAATATTTTTCACATCGGTTTGTACTGGCCGGATGTGCGGCTGGGGAGTCTGGTCCAGAGTCCGGTCCAACGTCCAGCCCACCTTCTTCAGCAAATTCTTCTTGATTCTTCGTGCCAAAAACTCCCAACAAAGTCCCAACTATAAAGAGCCAAATAAACACCAAATTGGGATTGGTGTAGGATGCCTCTCTCAAACCCTCAAATTTTAAAATATTTTGCCTTTGACTATAGTCTTTTTATGATAATAGGCAATAAGAACGGGGGCAAGGAGACATCATTGGCCACCAAATAGGGTTCTAAACTAGTGGAAGCGTCAAATGCTCCTCATATCGGTGGATAAACACAGCGGATGCTCAAGCTTAACCGAAAAGAAACGACAAAAGCAACACATATGCATATGCAATGCAGTACTTGAAAGTAAATCTTGTTTCTTGTCAAGTTTGAACTTTGGTTAAGCTTCTTCACACACTTTTGGGTGGTTACCTTAACCAAGTTAGGCAAGCCCTAAGTACAATACAATTAACTAAACATTTTTTATGTTACAATGCAATGCAAGGGACAACGCAAGCTCATCTTTTAGTGAAGTTACTTAGATCAAGAACATTAAGCTCATTTCTCAACTTATAAAACCACACTTCATCTAAAGGTTTTGTGAAGATATCCATCAATTAATCTTCTATCTTTACTCCCTCTAGAGAGATATCACCTTTAGCCACATGATCTCTAAGGAAGTGATGATGGATATCTATGCACTTTGTGTGAGAGTGTTGAACCAAATTGTTAGCAAGTTTTATGGTGCTCTCATTGTCACATAAAAGGGGAACCTTTTCTAGAACTACACCATAGTCTAGAAAGGTTTGCCTCATATAAAGGATTTGTACACAACAAGCTCCCGCAGCGATGTACTCCACCTCCGCGGTTGACAAGGCCACACTGTTTTGCTTTTTGCAGGTCTAAGACACTAGTGATCGACCAAGAAAGTGGCACCCTCCAAATGTGCTTTTCCTATCAATTTTGCAACTGGCTTAATCCAAATCGGAATAGCCCATAATTTAAAAACTAGCTCCTTTGGGATACCAATGGCCAATGCTTGGTGTGTGCTTGAGGTACCTAAGGATTCTTTTCACAGCAACTAAGTGAGCCTCCTTAGGGTTTGCTTGAAATCTAGTACACATACACATACTAAATATGATATCGGGCCTAGATGTAGTTAAGTATAATAATTTACCAATCATAGAACGGCAGAGAGTTTGATCAATTAGTTTACCTCTATCATCTAGGTTGAGATGTCCATTTGATGGAATTGGTGTATCCATATCAAATCTTTTGAGAAGATCCTTGGTATACTTTTCTTGAGAGATAAAATTCTCTTCTCTCATTTGCTTGACTTAAAAACTAAAAAAGAATATAAGCTCTCTAATCATTGACGAACTCCCTCAGTATCAAGTCACTAAATTCTTTGCAATAGTCTTCATTTGTTGAGCCAAACATGATATCATCAACATAGACTTGACAAATGAAGATATCCACATTAAGCTTCTTGGTGAATAGTGTGGTGTCGACCGTTCCAATTTTGAAGCCCTTCTTAATAAGAAAATCCCGAAGACACTCATACCAAGCCCTTAGAGCTTGCTTTAGCCCATATAGCGTCTTGGACAACCTATAAACATGATTAGGATATCTAGGGTCTTCAAACCCGGGAGGTTAATTAACATAGACTAGTTCATTTATAAAGTCATTTAAAAATACACTTTTCACATCCATTTGAAAAAGTTTTATGTTATAGTTGGATGCATATGCAAGGAGGATATGAATGGCTTCAAGTCTTACAACTGGTACAAAGGTCTCTCCTAAATCCAAGCCTTCAACTTAAGAGAACCCCTTTGCAACTAGTCTTGTATTGTTTCTCACAATTACACCTTGATCATCTTACTTGTTGTGGAACTCCCACTTTGTTCTAATGACTCTTACACCTTTTGGTCGCTCTTTAAATGTCTATACGTGATTGTGGATAAAGTTATTTAACTCTTCATGCATGGCATTCACCTAATCCGGATCTTGGAGAGCTTCATCTATGCTAGTAGGCTCAATGCAAGAGATAAAATAGTGATGTTCAATAAATAAACCATATTTTTGAGGGCGAGTCATTACATCCCTTGAAGGACTCCCTATGATAAGATCTTATGGATGTACTTAAAGTAGTGGAGTTGTTCTTCTATCAACCACTTGGGGAGAAGGTTGTAGAGCATCAATGTCTTGAGCTTGTGCCACCCTTTGGTCATGGGAGATAGGAATGTCTTTACTTGGATTTCTTCCATCTTTGACATCATCTTGTGGCACATCTGATAAAGAGGGTTGATCCATCACTTGAACTTCATCTTTATCCTCTTTAGGCTTGATGTCTTCAACCAAAATATTCTTCATAGCCTCCCTCATTGGTTCATCACCTACATCATCAAGATTCTTATGTGCTCTTTGGGAGCCGTTAGATTCATCGAACTCCACATCATATGTTTTTTCTACCAAGCCGGTGGCATGGTTGAATACTCTATATGCTTTGGACTTCAATGAGTAACCAACAAGGAAGTCAATATCACAATATTTTTAAAACTTCTCTAGGTGTTGTCGCTTCTTGGAGATATAGCATTTACAACGAAACACCTAGAAGAATGATACATCTGGCTTCTTCCCATTTAGCAACTCATAGGGGGTCTTATTAAACCAACGGTGAGAAAATAGGCGGTTAGATGCATAGCAAGCGATGTTGATGGCTTTGGCCCAAAACCTCTCCGTGTATTGTACTCATCAAGCATAGTCCTTGCAAGGGTATTAGTGTCCGGCTCTTTCTCTCTACAACACCATTTTGTTGGGGAGTGTAAGTTGAAGAGACTCATGCTTGATCCCAACTTCATCACAATGTCCTTGTTTTGGTGATGCTGAGGAATGGCCTTTCAAGAATGATAAGTGTCTCGTCTTATGTTCCCATGTCCAAGACCATAAAGTCGGCAGGGACATAGTGGTTGTGGATCTTAACCATAATGTTTCTTGCTAGTCCCTCTAGGAATTATGTTGTATTGTCCGCCAGCTGCAAAATAAATGAGGGGTCTAGGGGTGCATTGAATAGTGTATCATATACCTGTTTTGATATTATATTGACAGCTGATCCAGTGTCGTAGACTGCTGAGTAGAAAGAGCTCTGTCCAATGATGCACTCTATGGATGGCAGACTACTAAGACTGGCGAGACTAGGTGGTGACCTTGTCTGTACTCTATTGCTTTAACTATTTGAGCTTTCTTTTCTTCTTGCTTTTTGTTCTTCTTCTTTCCTTTTAGACAGGTCTTCTCCCTCTTTATGTGTAGGTTTCTCTGGATAGTAGTCTCTTTTCGGTTGGTAGGATCATCAAGGATCTTGTCTTTAAAACTAAATTTTTCTACATTGCCTTTGATAGTAAAACATATTTTTGCACTGTCTACATAGATGACAGCTTTTGTAGTGCTTAAGAATGATCGGCCTAGAATGATAGGACTCTTCGGATCTTTACCGGTATCTAGGACCACAAAGTCTATAGGAACGTATGATTGTCCCACTCATATGCATACATCGTCTATGATTTCTTCAGGATGCTTAACTATTTGGTCTGCAAGCTGTAAGCACATATTCATGTACAACAAAGTTGCCCATAGATAAATACGGTGAAAGATTACCTTTGGCATGATGTTGACACTAGCACCAAGATCACAGATGACTTCGGAGAAATCATGTTGTCCAATAGAGATGGGAATTATAGGTCTTCCTGGATCTCCTCTCTTGAGTGGCATGGACTCATCCTTCCATCCTTCTGACATTCCTTCTATATAGTAACCTGCACGGACATCAATAAGATTTGTGGTTTGGGGCCCTAGGGGTTGCCCAGGAATCTTACCTTCATGGAGTGGTGGAACAGCGGCCACCAGCTGAGCTAATTGTGATTCTAACATTTTATTAAAGCTAAGCTGGTTCTTACTAGCAGAGGTGAGGCTATCCATTTTGGTGTTTATATTTTCTAGAGCTTTATCATTAGATGCTACCCCCTTAGATAGATTTTTCATAGCTTTGTTTTGATTGGAGATGACTTCTTTTAAAGGCAATTAAGAATAGTTATTGAAAGTATTGTTGCCTTGATAGTTCCCTTTGTAATTACCTTGGTAGTTGGGCCTTTGCTGGTTCCATCCTTGATTAGGTTGATTCCACCCTTGACTTTATTGAGGGTGATAGTTGGTGTTGTTGTTGATGTAGTTTATATCCTCTTATAGTGTAGGGCAGTTGCTTCCTGAGTGTCCTATGTCTCCATATTCTTCACAAGTCATCATTGAATCATTGATGTGCATGACTTCTCTCTTGTTTTCAAGCTTCTTCATTATGAGGTCTAGCTTTGCAGTGACCATGTCAACTTCCTTGATATGATGCATGCCTCCTCCTCTCTTGCGAGGTTGCACATATTCTTCATTCCAGCTCTGATTTAAGGCCATCTTCTCTACAAGTGCTGTTGCATCGGTGAGCTTAAGTGACAAGAAAGCTCCTCCAGCTGCAGCATCCATGGATTCACGGGTACTAGAGACTAGCCCATAATAGAAAGTCTGCATAAGTAGCCAATCCTCCATCCCATGATGAGGACATTCTGTAATATAATCTTGAAAACATTCCCATGCCTCGGCGAACGATCCATCATGTTGTTGATGAAAGCTTGAAATTTTCCCACATAAAGCATTGGTCTGGCCTGTAGGAAAGAACTTGGCCAAGAAAGCAGTACAACATTTATCCCATGTAGTGTTGGTTTCTTTGTTTGTATAAAACCACTATTTTGCTTTTTCTAGATGTGAAAATAGGAAAAAGCAGAGTAGAATAGCATCTCTTGATACCCCTCTGATTCTGAAGGTGCTGCAAATCTCTAGAAAGTGCTGTAAGTGTGCACTTGCATCTTCATGAGCCCTTCCACAAAATTGACTAACTTGAGCCATGGTGATAAGCGCAGGCTTGTGCTCAAATCCATTGTCACCAATATTGACATTAGGTCCAGTGCGGATGTTGGCGGTTGTTGGAGCAGAGAACTCGTATAGCGTCTTCTCAGCCATAGCTTCAAAAGCTGGTACTAAATTTTTTGATTGTTCTCCTTCGGATGTTGGAGCTTGCTCCCTCGAAGATTGAGCACCAGTGGAGGGTGTTCTTGATGGTGATTCGAAAATGTCCCTCGTATTAGCAAACTTTCTTCTTTGTAAGAGTCTCTCTGGATTTTCAGTGTAATTGTCCGGGAGATCAAATCCGTTCATTCATTTATTCATTACCCTGCATAAGATATACAAATAGATAGAAATAAGGGTAAGCCTGTTTGAGTTAGAGGTTAATAGGGTGATCGATCTTATTCATGATGCATATGTGTTATCAATACTTCCTAAGTTTATTAGCCTTCCCCGGCAACAGCGTAAAAAATGCTTGTTGGCATCTCCTATCATCATCAGAATAACAACGCCAGAAGATGTATGGTACTGATTAACTTATCATTAGCAACTAGCCATCCGTCTCTTACCTTTACTCCTAAGCATAGAACTAGGTTGTCATCCCCAATTATAGAGCTAGAAATAATTAGTGGTACTAAATCTATCATTTTATGTGACTAGATAGAAATAAATAAAGAAAAAATTCTATAAGCGGACAGATAATTATACCATTGTAGCATTTTACCTAGAGTATTACTAGATTGTCATTTATATTCTACCCATTGGGAAGGCATTGCTAAACTAATAATATATAGTATTGATAACACGTATATGCATTGAATAAGAGATGTAACCAATATCATATACTCTACTCATAAAAAGGGTAAGTCACAAGATAAATGATATAAATATGATAATGAGCCATTGATAAGTCATCACTAATAATATTAATCCAACATAGCAATCTAATCAAGTCAATATCATCTAATCCAATTAATAGAGAAATAACTCCTAAGTATTTAACTACATGTCAATGCTAAAATCAACTAGTGCAAGTACATCTAGTAATCATCGCTAAGTAATACTACTATAGTTCTCAAACACATCGGAGCAATGTACAGAAAAAGATGTGTACAGAAACCTCATGTATATAAATATACTCTTAACCTGAGAGTCCCACTCTACCAATCCACCATACGGGGGGAGGCCTACAAAGGACTCAATGGATCTGTCACATCCACAATCTACCTCACTACCCGCACAACTGGAGATATTCACAGATAAGCAAAGCATCTAGACACCATGCCTATATACTGCCTACCACTCACTATATGATCAAATAGATGAGCGCTATACGAACCAGTGCATGAACATAATAGATATACTGAATTCTTCTCTTCTCGACAACTTCTAAAATCCAAGACCGATTGACGTATCTTGACTTCCTCTAAACTAGATCTAACTAGGCTAAACTATGAACTAGAAGGCTATGAGGAACTAGAACTTAGGCTCTGGATGACTTGATCTTCAACTGGCTCAACCTTGAATGACTTGAATGAGGTATTGAATGAATTAGGGTTTTCTGGGGGGTCTGACCCTATATTTATAGCCCGGTGGGATGCACGTCATCCGTTGGATCAAACCAACTTCATGTAGGACTGAGATTGATCCTCAAAGGCGGTGGAAGAAGGTCACGGAGGCTGGCAGGTGGGGCCCACTGCAGAGGGCCAGGCGGCACATTGGGTGGGGCCGGCCGGCCTGCTGGAGGTGTCCCCGCCTTCCTTTCTATTGGTAATTTTAACATCACTTCACGTTAAATTGTCATCCCTAACATGATGCCAAAAAGCAAAGGTAAAATAATCTACACACAATGACTCTAAAAACAATACTATAGAATATATCCCCAAGCGCCTGAGATAACTCTCCTATTATAGCACTTCACCCGGTAAGTATTCCGAGTATCGTTGATTTATTTTATGCCAAAAGGATAAATAGACATTCTATTCATTAGGATAAGCAACTATGGAGATTAAAAAAGATAATAAACTCTAATGATAAATGTGCAGATCTATGATAGCCAATTACTCTAATGCTTTAGCAATAATAAGTCAATAATAATATGATAAATGATAACTGAGTAAATGAGGTAAATGGTATTTCAGAGATAGAATATAGAGACACACCAATGTAGTAAGATAATCTCGAGATTCGGCTAAAGTAAAGGAAACTTATGTAATTACTAAATACAAAGTCTACAGCCTACGCCATATTATATATTTTCATCTATAGTAGAACCAACTCGAGAAAACATCATAAGGAGCATCATCTAATGAGGATATTAAGACACAAGGGCCACCTCCTTCGTGACCGCGCTCTGCTAGTCCTACTACGGGGGTGGACTACAGAGGAACCAACGCAGCTGTCACCTGCGCGGACTACCACACGACCCGGCATGTCAGGGTGCCTCTGTAGGTACGTAATATATCTAGACACCACGTCTACATAATACATACCACCTAACTCACTCGACTACTGAATTAGGCGCTTTACGATCATATGACAATAATCATCATCAATCACAACTATATCGAATATGCAACTAGAATAAACTAAGAACTGAATAAGTAGCAATATATTAAAGTAGAGCAAAGTCATAATGAGATACAAGATAAAATTACCGATCTCTAGACGAACAGATCTGGAATCCCGAGCGTAGCGCCCAACTCTACTTGAACCTTGCTAGACGCCTAAACTATGAACTTGAAGCACTAGAGCTCTACTTCTAATCTCTGGAAACCCTAACTTCTGTCTACTCTTGACAAATGAAGCAGGAGGAATGAATTGGTTCTCTCAGGAGGGGGGTCTGCCTCTTTATTTATAGCCCGGTGGGATGAACGTGCGCCGTTGGATCAAACCGACTTAACTATGGGCTGAGATGACTCCTCGGAGATGGTGGATGAAGCTTCCAGAAGGCGGCGAAAACCCTAGAAGGGGGCGGGTCGGCGCAGGGTGGGGCTGGGCGGCCCCACCCGTGGCGTCGGCCGGCCCCACCCGGTGGCGTCTCTACGGGTCCCGTTGCTTCAGGTGTCTTCTAGATCCTTCCCACGTCCTAATAACGATTGTTGCCTTCGTGGATAAGTTTCGTGATAATTATGCACTCTAATCCCTCTTTTAAGCTTTTCTAAATAATTCCCTAAAAAATAGACAATTCACCAAAACTCGTAGAATTTGTCAGTAATAACCCCTATGTTTCTATTATTGGTCTTTTCCTAAGTACTAGTTGACAGTATAAAATTGGTACTTAATGACCGTCAACACCTTCACTCCTGTGTCTTCTGGAACCTTCTGGAGTTCGGTGGAGTATTCCTGAGTTGCGGATAATTCTGTGATGTATTTTGATAATTAAATCCCTTTTCCACTGTTTTCTGGATTAGTCCCTAAAATTGATAAATCACCAAAACTCATGAAAATTGTCAGATAAAACCCTAGCCTTCTAGATATTAATATGTTTCTCATGTTTTTTGATATATTAAAATTTGACGCTATCCACCGTCAACAGTGACTTTAACTTTTTCACTTGCTTTCTTTCTAAGTATGTAGTGAGCATTGAAGGCAAAGGGTCTAGCATACTTGGGCAAGGGTTGAGGTGGTGGAGTTTTGCACTCATGAGTAAAGTGATCTTTTTATCCACACTCAAAGCATCTCTTTGGCTTGGACTTTTGGTTTTGTTGTTGTACTTTAGTTTTTTTCTTAATTTGCTAAGAATCAAATGCCACTTCTATCCATCTTCATGACGGTATTTATGAGTAGCTCACTTTGAAGATAGTTGCCATGAGAGAACTTTTGTAATCCAACTTTTAAGTGATCCTTCTCCAACTTGAGTTTCTTATTTTTCTCTTTTAGCTTCTCAACATCTTGGTCTACATGTAGACCAATGGTAGAGTGACTCTTTTTAAACTTGAGCCTTTTGTTCTCTTCTCTTAACATTTCTATCTCACAATCAATCTTATAGTTGTACTCTTGTGATTCTATGACAATTGTGTTTGTGGATGAAAACTTCTCAAGATCCTTCTTAAGCTTCTTATTTTCATTCTTGATAGGACTCGGCCATAACAACTTGCCTGCCTTTGCCACTAGAACCTTCCTCAATACTCTCATTAATCAAGTCATCACATGATGTAGCTATATCAATCTTAGTAACATGGTTAGTTGCATCATGAGTTCCATCAGATAAACGATCATATAAAAGCACAGGGTTATCATAATTAACTTTGAGAATTATATACTATTCTTTGAGCCAGTTGTATCTAGTGTTGAGCTCATTGTGTATCCCCTCAAGTTTATCATGTTTTGCTCTAAGCTCTTTTAAGGAATGTTTGATCTCCTTGAGAGTGGATGACACAATTTTGTTCTCTTCTCTAAGCTCAACTCAAGCTTTTTTGACTATGTCATATTTAGCAAAAAGAGACTCATTTTCAAGTTTTGGCTTTTCATTTTTATCTCTTTTCTTTCTTATAATTTTAGAGTAGTCATTTAGCAAGGTGACAAGTTCATCATAGTTGGGTGCTTCAAATTCATTGTTACTATCACTACTACATTCATCATCACTAGAATCATTTACCTTCCGATCATCTTTGGCTATGAGGCATAGGTGTGTAGGGAATGAAGGTGGTGAAGGTGGTGAAGGTAGTGATATCCCAGTAACAAGAGCGGTCATTTTCTCTTTCTCATCATCACTATGATCGGAAGAAGCACAACTTGATGACTCAATATCGGTGAGCCAATCACCAACAATGTAAGCTTTGCCATTTTTCTTCTTAGTGTGAAATTTGTTCTTCTTGGCAACGACCTTCTTCTTGACGGCTTGTCTTTCTTCTTCTCATCTTCATCACTTGAGTCATCTTTCTTGCCCTTGTTCTTGTTCTTATACTTCTCTTTCTTGGAGCGAGGACATTGATGAGCCAGATGACCAAGTTCACCATAATTGTAGCAATCCATTTCAAAAATAGGCTTCCTCTTGCTACTAGTGAAGAACTTCTTGGAGTCAAACTTGATACCACTCTTGTTGAGCTTTTTGAGCATCTTGATGGTTTTTCTCACCATGAGAGCAATATATGCATCATCATCTTCATCATCACTTGAGCTTGCAAGAGTATTTTCAAGAGTTTTTCCCTTGTCCTTCTTATCTTGGCTAGCCTTAAATGTCAAATCTTTCTTCTTGGTGGAAGAAGAGATCTTTTACGGAGTGATGTGCATGTACATCTCATGTGAATTGATCTTCCTCAATATTTGATTTGGAGTAGCGATGGAAAGATCACCTTGATGGAACACGGTTACAATGTGACCATACTTATCAATGGGGAGGACACACAAGATCTTTCTCACAACATCGGATGGTGATATTTGTGTGATTCCAAGCCCATTTAGCTCCTCTACAAGAACATTCAAGCTAGAATACATTTCATTAGCATTTTTATGAGCAAGCATCTTAAATGAATTTAGCCTTTTCATCACAAGATGATAGCGTTCCTCATGCTCACTCTTTGTTCCCTCATAGAGTGCACAAATAGTCATCCATAACTCATGGGTGTCTTTGTGTTTCCTTACATGATTCAACACCTCCTTGCAAAGACCTCTAAAGAGGTTGTTTTTGGCCTTTGCATTCCACTTCTTGTGGTTTTGCTCTTCTTGTGTAAGCTCCTCAGGATTCTTAGGTTTTGGAAAGCCTTGTGTGGCGACACGATAGGCATTTATGTCTATGGTTTCGAGATACGACTCCATATGGATTTTCCAATGTGGGAAGTCATCTCCTTCAAACATGGGATCCATCACCTCTGGACATCTTTTCTCTAGGCGGTTAAGCCTAAATCAAGAGCACGAGACTCTGATATTAATTGAAAGGATCAAGATGCCTAAGATGGGGTGAATTGGGCTTCTATAAATTTTCTCGCAACGGTATAAACCTATCGCTAGCCCATTTCACCCCTAGTGCCTAAAAGTGATTCCTATGATTCTACCACATAAAAGTTTAGCACCCTAGGTTCCAATCCTACTCTAACATGGTAATTCTAAGAATGTAAAGACATAATGTAATTGCTCAAAGTAAAGAGAGGGATAGAATCTCGGCGATGTTTTTCCGAGGTATCGGATAGTCCCACTCCCAACTAGTCCTCGTTGGAGCACCTTCGCAAGAATATAGCTTCCCCTTGATCTGCGCAAGGACCAAGTGCTCTCTACGGGCTGATTCTTCATCACTCCGACGTGGTGAATCGCCCACAACTACCCACAACATGAGTTGGGTCATCCACAAGCACCACCGGATGATCACCAAGCTATCTAGGAGATGCCGATGACCAAGAATAATAAGCACGAACTCTCACTTGACCATGATAAGCCTAATGAGATGAGTGAATGCACACTTGCTACTCTCTTGGTGCTAATGAGGTCCTTAACCTTGGATTAGCAAATCTCTCCAACCTCACTAGACTCTTGCACTCCCTTGCACGCCAACGATGTTTCTTAGCAGAACAAATGAGCAAGAGACCTCAAATGAATGAGGTAGGAGAGTATAAATACCCCCACACAAACCTCCACATGAAGGGGTAATTTCTGCCTTTTAAGTGGTGACTTGACGCGTCCGGTCACTAGCCAACGGTCACCTGCCACGCCTCTGACAGGCTCTGACCGGATGCTGTCAGAGTCCGGTCACCACTGACCGGACGCGCAAGCCTACGGAGTCCGATCACTGCTGGCCAGCGTCCGGTCCACTCGGGACCATGACCTGGTGGCACAAGCGCATCCGGTCAGCTGCCAGGGGCAGCGTTCGGTCACTCCTGCACCCTACTTGCATTGATTGAACGCGTCCGGTCAGGCAAGCACCAGCGTCTGGTCAGTGAAACTTGCCTCAAATCACTTCCAATTTTGCGATCTCTGTGAACGGCAAAGTCTCCACTGAATTTTGGGCCATTTTCTAAGTTTCCTAGTGCTAGAAAAAATAAGTGTACACTACACCAAACTTATTAGACTCACCTAGGTCAAGCTACCTATTCATACCCGCTTCATAGTATGGCCAAAGGAAAAATAAAGTCCTAAACTACTCTCTCTCCAATGCCAAACAACACTTAGAACTAGCCGTCCTTAACCTTGTTGACCATCCTTTGAAAATCAAAACGATTTCGATCGTAGAGGCATGAAAACCGTTGATTGCCCAATCAATCGCCATTATCGTGACCTAACTCAAATTGCCTCTGCAAAACACAAGTTAGTCACAATAATCTTACGTTGTCATTAATCACCGGAACCCACTAGGGGCCTTGATGCTCACAGCCGGGGACCTGAGGTGGCGCACGCCCCGCCTGCTCGGCCTCACCTCCGTGCTCGCCGATGGCCTCACTGCTCCAACCTCCTCCCTCTATTCCTCGTCGCCGGCAACCAGGCCGCCTTCCCTAATTATGGGACAGCATTTTGGGCACGACAAGGAGTGTATCCACCACCCCAGGACCATGAGAAGAGACATCCTGGGGAGTCCCCTCCTCCACTAAGATAAGTTTAAATTTTTCTCACATTTCATTAATTTATCTATTTTTATAACATATATATATAATCTGAATATTATAAAATGCTAAAAATATTTCTCTTTATTCTATATACGCCTCATGTATGTTTATCTCTTCCTACCTTGGAGATCATGAATAGTTGCTCTGTTAATGTTTCTCTAGTACCTAGTATACATCTTAGTTTTTCTCTAAGTTGGAATATTTAGAGGGCTCCGCTTGGAAATACCAGGACATGAACATATAGAAGCACAGAGCAGTTGAACACACTGTTAGCTCAAGTAAAAGGAACATGAGCTACTTACCTCCAGGACTAGCATGTTCTTGTGCTGATGTGCAGCTGGCATGAATCATAAGAAACATGAGACGAAGATAATCAGAACCAACCGAGTCGGGAAATTGCAACCATTTGCAGTCATTTTCTTGGTTCGCATGATCGCTCGCAAATTTGAAGGGAGAATGCTGCTAAAATTCCAAGGCTTCCCCGCGCCTACTAATATAGCCGCAGCCTGCTGCTGCTGCTGCAACATCTTGACGTGGGAACAAAAGTCCCGACAAATAAAACCTGACCCCATTTTAAAAGTATGCAAAAATTCCTTTGTAAATAGAAAAACAAAAAGAAGACGACGACTCCACACTGTGTTTCGTAAGTCAAGTTGATTGCGATACAGCAGTACACATTTTTTCCACTAGACTTTTCTCTTAATTTGTCCGTTCGTGCTAGTTTGTTCTTTTGCCCTTAGATCAAGGCAAATTTGCAAGAAGCTGCATACCTGAATTCTATAAATGCAGCATATCCACCACTACCAAAGATCACGTCCACTGCAGAATAATAACAATGTGCCACACAACATATATGCCCTCCGTAGGGACTCTCAGCTCCTCACTGTCATTGATCATTCGCCTAGCTATTCTTTTGGCACTCGCTGCTTCTTCACTATGTGCTACGCCGCCTCTTCGTCGTGAACCTAACGATGATTTGGAAGAACTCCTTTGCCTTAAGCACCACCTCTCTGACCCTACAGGCCTCCCACCGTCATGGAAGAATGATTCCATGCACTTCTGCAGTTGGTCCGGTGTTACATGCAGCAACACACACCCATCTCGTGTTGTTGCACTGGACCTTGAGTCACTCGACCTCCATGGCCAGCTGCCTCCATGCATTGGTAACCTCACTTTCCTCACAAGGATCCACTTGCCAAATAATCAGCTGCAGGGTCAGATCCCATCTGAAATTAGCCAATTAAATAGACTGCGATACCTTAACCTCAGCTCCAACAATTTTAGTGGCGAGATCCCAGAGACTCTGTCGGCATGCTTTGCCTTGCAGGTCATTGATCTTGGAAGTAATACACTAAGCAAAAGTATCCCAGAAGGTTTGGGCACTCTAGGCAACCTTTCTGATTTATGTCTTTCTGGTAATTACCTGACGGGCAACATTCCTGTTTCTCTTGGAAGCAGCTCTTCTTTTGTCTCCCTTGCTCTCACCAACAATAGCCTGACAGGACCTATCCCATTGCTACTAGCTAATAGTTCGTCGCTTCGACTATTGCGCTTAAGAAATAACCATCTCAGTGGAGAGATTCCTCCGTCACTGTTTAATAGCACAACACTTCATATGTTAGTGCTTGCGGAGAATAACTTCGTTGGATCCATATTACCTGTTCTCTCAAACATTGACTCACCCTTACAGTATCTTATATTGGAATCGAATGGTCTTACAGGTACCATACCTTCCACTTTGGGGAATTTTTCTTCCCTTCTCTGGCTCACGCTTGAGGGTAACAGTTTTCATGGTAGCATCCCGATGAGTATAGGTAAAATAGCAAACCTACAAGTACTAGGCATGACTAACAATGTTTTGTCAGGGACTGTTCCAGCCTCGATTTACAACTTGTCAGCACTCACACACCTTGGCTTGGGTATGAATAATCTCACCGGGGAAATTCCAGCTGATATTGGGTACAACCTTCCAAGAATTGTAAATCTTATTATGGCACGAAACAAGCTCACTGGCCAAATCCCTGTTTCGCTAGCCAACACCACCAATCTCCAGATCATTAATCTCTGGGATAATGCATTTCATGGTACTATTCCTCTGTTTGGAAGCCTGCCCAACTTAATCGAACTGGATCTAACCATGAACGGTCTTGAAGCTGGGGACTGGTCTTTCTTATCATCGTTGACAAATTGCAGGCAATTGGTGAATTTGTACCTGGATAGAAACACCCTCCAAGGAGTCCTGCCAAAATCCATAGTGGACCTGTCTAGTACACTAGAGGTATTGTTTTTAAGTGCAAATGAAATATCTGGTACCATTCCGAATGAGATAGAGCGCCTCAGAAGCCTCAAGGTTCTTTATATGGGGAAGAACCTCCTTACTGGAAATATTCCTTACTCCCTGGGTCATCTTCCGAACCTGTTTGCCCTAAGCTTGTCGCAAAACAAATTTCTAGGGCAAATTCCACTCTCTCTTGGTAACCTAAGTCAACTCAGTGAGCTCCACTTACAAGAAAATAACTTGAGTGGCCCAATACCAGGCGCTTTAGGACATTGCAAGAACTTAGATAAGCTGAACCTCTCTTATAATAGTTTTGATGGTAGCATACCAAAGGAGCTATTTACTCTTTCTTCCCTTTCTAATGGTTTCGACTTGTCTTACAACCAACTCTCTGGAGAAATACCACTAGAGATTGGCAGCTTCATCAACCTTGGCCTGTTGAATGTTTCTAATAACATGTTGACTGGACAAATACCCTCCACTCTAGGTCAGTGTGTTCATTTGGAGTCCCTCCACATGGAAGGGAACCTTCTTGATGGAAGGATCCCAGAATCTTTCAGTGCTCTACGAGGCCTCATTGAGATGGACATTTCTCGGAACAACTTGTCCGGTGAAATCCCGGAGTTCTTAGGATCTTTTAGCTCTATGAAGCTTCTCAATTTGTCCTTCAACAACCTTGAGGGACCACTACCAACAGGTGGGGTATTTCAGGATGCACATGATGTGTTCATTCAAGGGAACAAGAACCTATGCGCCAGTAACCCGTTGCTACAACTGCCACTTTGCGATACAGATATATCTAAAGGACGCCGAATGTTTGGTTGGCCCGGGGCATAGATGCCCTCCCTATCAAATACCGTGCGATGTTCTTCAGGATTCGTGCGGCGTTGGCTCATTAGTCTTATAAGCTCGTTAGTTTCTGCGACAAGGCTGGCATTGGACTGAAATAAAGCTGCAGAATGCAGCAGCCTAGTACAGTTAGGCAGGCATAAGCTACAGCGTACTATGTACTGTTGGCCATTTAATTTTAGCATGATCCATGGTCATATTTGTGGATTCATTTATTGCTTGTGCTGTTGCTTCATCTTTTGTCACTACGCATATTCAAACAATCATATTAATTAAACCATGCATCCAAGTTATATTCCGATTGAACTTTTGTGTTCCTTATAATTAAACCTACAGATCAAGACTAATATTGATTACTTTCTGATGTAAAATAAAAAAAAAAATGGGCCCTACATTAAATGACCACATCTTTTCTAAGTTAAGAATATTTACAATAATAGTACCGTATTTAAAGCTTGAATCAACTTGTATATTAAAATTATCTCTCTCAACGACATCTGCAACTTTCTAGTGATGAATTTTTCATTAACATTGTTAAGATGCTTAAAAATAATAGCAAGGTCCAGTACCATATTAATCGCCATAAACAAATATATTATTTACGGTTGTAGCCTTGTAGGGTATAGAGGTTAGGGTCTAGGATTTACGGTTTAGGATTTAGGATTTCAGGTTTGAGTTTGGGATTTAGGATTTAGGGTTTTATGATAGAATATAAGGTTTAGAGTTAGAATTTAGGGTTTGGATTTAGGGTTTAGGCTTTATGGTTTAGGGATAGAGTTTTCTTATAGAGTTTGGGGTTTGGGATTTGTGGTTTAGGGTTTAGGGTTAGAGTTTTCTAAAAGAGTTTAAGGTTTGGGGTTTAGAGTTTAGGGCTTAGGATTTATGGTTCGAGGTTTATGGTTAGATTTTAGGGCTTACGGTTTAGGGTTTAGAGATAGAAAGAGTTTAGGGTTTAGGTTTAGGCTTTTGGGTTTAGGGTTAGAGTTTTTGAATAGAGTTTATGATATGGGGTTTAGGGTTTATGGTTTAGAATTAGGGATTTAGGATTTGGGGTTAGAGTTTAGGGTTTGTGGTTTAGGATTTTGGGATAGAGTTTTCTTATAGAGTTTAAGGTTTATGGGCTTAGGGGCTTAGGGTTTAGTGTTCAGGGGTTTAGGGTTTTGGGTTCAGGGGTTTAGGGTTTAGGTCTTAGCATTTAGAGTTTTTGGATTTTAGTGTGGGGTTTTATGGTTTTTGGGTTTGTAAGCTTTGGGCATTTTATGTGGGGCCCATATGTTATTATTTTATTTTATTTTAGAATATAATCAATATTGGTCTTGATTTGTAGATTTAATTATAAGGAACACAAAGATTCCATCGGATTATAAATCGGATATACAGTTTAATATATATAGTGATTTGAAAAAATCTAATGTCAAAAGGGATGCACATTATCATAGACATTTATTGCTTAACACGTCATCCCAGGGGCTGATTCACATGCGCTACCACTGTTGCGCAGTACCGTGGCGGTGTGGCCTCCTCCCTCGTACAGTACTTTTGTCCAACTAATAAATGCCGTCTCGTTCTTTTGTCAGATTGAACAGATATGGCAGAGTATTTACAGTTTTAAACCTCCATCTAACAAGCATCTGCTCTATTTAATAGATTGAATCCAAGCCGTTCGCTAGGGGGGACATCTATGCCCCGGGCCACTACATCCGCGTTCATCTAAAGGACATAGACACACCTCCAATATTCCGAAGTTAGTAGGATTTACTTCTCTTCCATTAGTCTTGCTATTAGGCTTTGCACTCATTCTTTTAAAGAAGAGAACGAAAGCTCAACAAGTAGAACATCCATCCAGCATGGATTTGAAGAATTTTACATATGCTGATCTAGTCAAAGCAACTAACGGTTTCTCCTTAGACAACTTGGTTGGCTCGGGAAAATGTGGATTAGTGTATAAAGGAAGATTTTGGAGTGAGGGACATACAGTTGCCATCAAAGTATTCAAACTTGATCAACTTGGAGCACCAAACAGCTTCCTTGCTGAATGTGAGGCCTTGAGGAATACTAGACACCGTAATCTCGTGAAGGTGATTACTGCATGCTCAACCATTGATCCAGCAGGACATGAGTTCAAAGCTCTTATTCTTGAATACATGTCTAATGGTAGCCTCGAGAACTGGCTCTATCCAAAACTGAACAAGTATGGAATTCAGAAACCTTTGAGTTTGCGCTCCAGAATAGTAATAGCAATGGACATAGCTTCTGCTTTGGATTATCTCCATAATCATTGTGTTCCCGCTATGGTCCACTGTGATTTGAAACCCAGCAATGTACTTCTTGATGATGCCATGGTTGCACATCTTGGTGACTTTGGATTGGCTAAGGTTCTTCACACTCAAGCCTATTCAAGCAATCATAGTTCTACAAGCTTAACTGGACCAAGAGGATCAATCGGATACATTGCACCAGGTGAGCATTTTTCCTTCATATGTATCTTTCAGTTTCCTACTCTCTGAGAATATACTTTATTGATTAACAATATTATGACAGTACAATGTTTGATAAATTACAATATTGCAGAGTATGGCTTCGGGAGCAAACTCTCAACAGAGGGTGATGTCTACAGCTATGGAATTACCATCTTAGAAATGCTCACAGGAAAGCGTCCTACAGATGAGATGTTTTCTAAGGGTTTGACCCTCCACAAATTTGTGGAAAAAGCATTTCCTCAAAAGATTAATGAGATTCTAGATCCTTCTATAATTCCAGTTATGGGCGATGGTGATAATCATACAGTGGATGAAATAACAAGAAGCATCATGAATCTTATTAAGCTTGCTATCTCATGCTCTGCAGAGACACCAAAAGACCGACCAACAATGAAGGCTGTTTATGCTAGAGTCATCACAATCAAGGAAACATTTTCAGAGCTATGCCACTAAGGAAAGGAACAATTATTATATTTTTACTATTCAAATAAGGGAGCACTACATTTTATTTAAGCTGTTTGCAAGGAAAGGTTAGGAGCCATTAGCATCATGGGTCTTGTCCTATATTGTGTCATTATTCGTTTGTAATGTTTAAGAAGTTGAGGCTGAGAAGACCGTGTCCTATATTTTGTCATTATTTGTATGTAATGTTTAGCCCTGTTCGTTACAGCTTTTCTGAGACTCTTATAAGCTAAGCGGGATTATCTAATTAGCCACGATCTTGAGAACTAATGTCTAAATAAGTGTGGCATTTGGCTGTCCTAATTATTTCTAGTAGATTATCTATTCGGGATGTAAAATGACGTATGCACCTCTAAGGTTGATGATACATTTTTGGACATTTATGCATAAAAACGAAATAGACATTTTGTACTGGAAACCCTAGACTTTTCTCAAATTGTGTTGCACTGCTTACTGTTCTTATGAGTCTATAGCCTTGCAACTAGACCTAGATAAAAGTTTATGTTCCCATCCCGCTCCTCCATCCAAATTGACGCGGGGGCCGGCAGGGTCGAGCCGATTCTGGTCATGGGAAGGCTTGCCCGACGGCTGAGGAGTGTCGGGGAAGCACAACGGCACTTGGCTATGTCCGTGGCTAGCCACTGGTCTGCAGCATGTGGCCCTGGTGGCCGGCCTTTGTAGCAGGCGGCCCTGCCGGACATAGGGATGTCGTCGGTGGTGGGGATTTGGAGTCTATAATGTCAATATGCCCGAGTCATCAGTCGCATATACCCTGCTCAGTTGGTTAAGTTCTTTATGCATGGTGGAACCTGTCTAACTAGATTTAAATTCTCAACTTGGCACAGGTGTTTGTATTTTCCTATATTTATTTCAGGATTTTACGGTGTTTTTCTTTAGTGATAGGCGATATTCCTGTGGCGACTTCGTCAATCTCGAGATCCACCACGCGGTCATACCGGCATGCATTTATAGGTGTGAGTGTGTGTGCCTTGTGAGCGTCTATGTTTGTATTGTATAATCACGAAACAAAATGAGGAACTAGACATTAGGGGCCTATTTGGATACTTACTTGCTTGGCCAACTTGACATTAGGGACCTATTTGAATACTGACTTACTTGGCCAACTTGACATTAGGGGCCTATTTGGATACTGACTTGGCCAACTTGCCTGGTGAGGTAGTAAGACGTTTGTGGTGTTTTCATCAATCTCGTAATTTATCAGTGCAGTCTTTCATCAGTCTCAAGATCTGTCAGTGCAGTCTTACAGACGGCCGATACCTAAATGCTTGATTTTGATGAGAAAATTAACGCCGTGGTGATTTCATCGATCTCATCTATCGGTGCAGTGTTATGGGCAGCTCCTAGTAGTCGGTAAGTGCTTGATTTGACCGGAAAATACAAGCACATATACTGATTGAGGACTTAAGCCTAAGTGGACGTGTTTCGTCATAAAGAAACTAGCCAACGCTAAGGTACCAACGCAAAGGTACACGTATTCACTTCGCAGGTTCATGTGAGCTTTCTGGGCTGAACAAATATACCAACGCAAAAATGTTGACATGACTATTGGGAGAATCTTCCGTCTAGCTCGTTTGGTGGAAATAGTAATACACAATGATCATAGAGATTACACGGAAAGCAAATTAACGAAAAATTGGAGAGCGAAAATCCAGCTGACTCGTTCCCCACATGTTGTCCCGTTGCAGCAGCCAGCACCAGCAGGCGACCGAAACAAAATTGTATACTCACTCTGGCAGAGAAGAAAGGAGTTCGTCTATTAACAACAGACCTTATTTTGACAGCAAGAAGGGCTTCCCTGTACGGGAGGATCTGCGATGAAGACGGTGAAAATACCAGTCCATGAGCATATATATAAGCAGAAGCAGCATTAATTACTCGTGTAAATGAAAGGTGGGCTATACTACTTACCACCCGGACCCTGGTTACGCCAAGCTGCTGATATACAGCTAACATGAATCATTAGCATAACCAAGATAAGAAGAAGCAACCGAGTCAGGAAATGGCAACCACCGTTTCTTTGCATTTTTCCTGGTTGGCACGATGCCATTGCTTCCTGAAATCACGAACCTTCCAGCAGCGCCTATTAGTAGCCGTTGTCTGCAGCTGCAGCCTGCAATCTAAAGGGGCTCAGCCGTTCCACACAATTCTTTACATGGCCAAGTTTATATGCGCCTAGGTAGGAAGATTAGTCTTCGCCAGTAGTTTGTGTGTAGATTTGACAAGTCTCCTTTGTGGTTTTAAAACAGGCTTCTGAAGCTTGGTATTCTCATTTCAGCAATAAAACTTCTACAGCTTGGATTCCAAGCATCCAAATCTTTCGCTCTTTTATAAAGAAGAAGCTGCTGTCATATATTTCTTGGTTTTATGCTTTATTTACGTTTACGGCATTATTGTAGTGAGCTCAAGCGGTCGGGGGCTGTTGAAACTTTGTTCAACGGTCTTCATGATGATTTCACGCTCAAGATCTTGGTCCACTACATTATTTTGTAGGAATTGACCAAGTGTCGGCTTGCTCTGAACATTTACTGATGATTCAATCAAAGTAGGCCAAGCAGTCAATTCATCAAGTTGGTTTGAAAAACTGCAAACAGTTAAAATACGTCGATGTCAGTTTCAGAGAAATTAGTATTTAGTGTTGGTGATCCATTAAACAATGATATTAGTACACGATATGTAAGTATTGTTGGTGGCTTACTATGTCTAACATTGACTCGGCTAGACATAGCTAGCTTGGAAGTACATAAAGTTTGTCAATATCATATCTATTTCAGTTCATCATACGGTGTTTCGATGGTGTTTCGATAGAAATCCGGTACCACACCACAGAGCTAGTGCACTCAGATCACACCAACATTTCTCGGACTGCTCAAGGACCGTATCACGACGAAGTAGGAAACTTATGGCCTGTTTGGTTCGTGCCCAAACTTGCCACGCCTCACTTTCGGCAAATTTTGGCAGCCAGAGAAAGTTTAGCGAGAAAAAAAATGGCGCCACACTTATGGAAAAGTTTGACAAGAAAATGAGTCTATGATATATAGGACAGGATGCTAAAAAAGTGTGACATGTTATAGCTGTGGCAGCAAACCAAGCTGCTGTCAGAAAAATTAAGGCGTGACTAACATGAGACATGACATCCTTGAACACTGAATTCCCCCCGGTCATTCGAGACCTAAAAATATGATACAAACACTACTTCCAAAAGACTAGTCAATATATATATTTATCACATTGAAATAGACTAGTCAATATCTTTATTACATTCATATCTTTTTTACATTCAAATGACGGCTAAAATAAAAGGCACCCATAGTATAAAAAGAAAGGACCAAATGATCCAATAAAGGATAGTGGGGTGGAGAGCTATCCATATGGCGACGCTAAGCCACAGGCTAGCTTGGGTGCATACATGATCTTATTCGAATGCTCCTTTGGGCCGTTGGACGAAGTCTAGGTCCTACTTTGTATAACAAAGCAGCAAAACAAATCTTACTCTACGGAAGGAGATATCAATCCATGCATATGGATAAATCAAGGATAAAGCTTGGTTTTATTTGCATGAAGCTATGTTTTGGACATATGCAGTGTTTTGTTTTCACACTACTACAAAATAATTTTGCAAGACACTGTCTAGGCGGTCACAAATGCAATTGTCTCCTAAAATACTCGACGATTAATAGATGTGATCGTTTTATTCATAGAGACGGTCACAGTTGCCCGTCATGATGGTTTCTCGCTCACGATCTTGGTCCAATTCATTATTTTGTCGGAATTGATCAAGTGTTGGCTTGCTCCAAACATTTATTGCTGAGTCAATCAAAGTATGCAAAGGAGTCAATTTGCCATGTTGGTTTGAAAGATTGTAAGGCAGTTATATATGTCCATGTCAGTTTCAGAAGAATTAATATTAGTTTTGGTGATCCAATAAACAATGATATTACTACAAGTTATGTAAGTATTGTTGGTGGCTTACAATATCTAACATTGACTCGGTCAGACATAGTTTGGAAGTTCATAAAGTTTGTCAATATCACCCCTATTTCGGTTCATCATACGGCGTGTTGACGGAAATCCATACCACACCAAAGGGCTAGTACACTGGGATGAGTTGTGACGAAGTTGGTAAAACGACTTATCTAGTTTCGGTCTACCGCGAACCTATATATAAACGCTGTCTCCTAAAAAGGAGGCTGTAAGAAAGGTGTACTTAGAATTATTTTAGGATCAGCAAGACATCTTTGAACTTGAAGTGCCCCGGCTATCCAGAAACTCAAATGCGGTACAAATACTAATTTCAGAAGACTAGTACACAGCCATCTAGCTAGGGTGCATGCATGCATGGCCTTATTCCAATGCTACCTCAGGGACGAAGTCTAGGCCCTCCTGTCTACAACAAAGCACTCAACAAATCCAATCTTACACTAAATAAGGGGATATCAGTTATGCATACGGATAAATCAAGAAGCTTTAAGGAATCAAAACAATATGCACTGGTACACAGAAGGTTGCCACAGGCGGTTTTCTTCCCATTTTCACTGGCGTTTTTTGCAACCGCCAGTGGGAGAGGCCAGTGAAAATGAGTCATTTCCACTGGCGGTTGTTTGAGGACCGCCAGTGGAAATGGGATTTCTACAGGCAGTTTCTTAAGAGAACCGCCTGTAGAAATCGGTGCCCAGAAAAATATGAAAAAATCGCAAAATAATATTTTTAAAACGGCAAAAAAATATTTTGAAACTGGGAGAGGCACCCGCCCGCCCGTCTCCGTCGCAAGTCGCGTATTTTTTCGCGTAAAATCGCGCGCTACGCGGCCAGTGGGATTCGAACCCGCGACCTCGGCCTCGCGTGAGCCCTCCCCTTACCACTGCACCACATACTCACGTGTTTAAATGTCATTTTTGTTCCCCACATATTATACAAACCGACGGAAAATTAAATATTTGAGGGTCCAAACGAATTCAAATGAAAAAGTGGTGAACTACAAAGTTTCATAACTTTTCGAGATCTACAACTTTCATTTAGAGTGTTTCTCCATCCGAGGTCATTTGCAAAATTTGAATTTCAAATTTGAAAATTTCGGTTGTAGTTTTTCATAAAAAAGATGACCTCAAATGAAAAAGTTGTCAACTACAAAGTTTCATAACTTTTTCGAGATCTACAACTTTCATTTAGAGTATTGCTCCATCTAAGAAAGTTTGAAAAACTCAAAAAATTAATTTCGAACTATTTCTACTTGGCGGATTTCTTAACGAACCACAAGTAGAAATCGATTTCTACAGGCAGTTCCTTAAGAAATCCGCCATTTCTACAGGCGGTTCCTTAAGAAATCCGCCAAGAAAAATAGTCGATTTCTACCGGCAGTTCCTTAAGAAAACTGCCAAGAAAATCATATTTCTACATGCGGTTCTCTTAAGAAACCACCTATAGAAATAGGGCCGATTTCTACAGGTTGTTTTCAAGAAAAACCGCCAGTAGAAATCAAATGCTAGTGTCAACAGAAATGGTTTGTGTACTAGTGATGGTTTTCATAAGACCACACTAGCTAATTTAGTAGCAAACACATATTCTCCTGTCCGGCTTTCACAACCAATTCTAGAAACATGACGATTGGGCTTTTCTACTGATTTATGTGATTTTGTAAACTGTTTTGGCTCTGCTTTATCTAGCCAGAGTTTTCAACAAGACTGGACTAACATATTAAAGCCGTGGTCGCAGCGGCTGCGGCTGTAGTTCGACTACGGAACTCTGTCGATTGAACTAAAAACCTTTAATCTGATGAAGTGCGCCTCGATTTCTAGTGTCTCTAAATCTTCTAATCTATCCATACCAGTTTCATGCATATTTTGTTTCACCTATGTTAAGATGCAACAACTTCAACTCAGTTTTATTAGTAAAGAAGTAATTTCTGCCCTAAATCAGAAAAAGTGTGCGGCGACTATAGGTGAGACGCCAAATCCCAAAGCTGAATAGGTTAATTAGCATGTTGATCGGTGATTATGGATTATTAGACTTGCCACGCATGGGCCATGGGCTACTTATATCTGACTCTTGGGCAGATGTCCAACAAGTAAGAACCATCTTGTCAAAAAAAAAAATGGTAAGAACCTTGCAGGCCTGTCCAAAGCATTCAGTCAAGTGAGGACTGGGACCGAGCTAGCATCAGGGCCGGGAGCCCAACAGATGACTGATGAATGATGATACTAGGCCCAAAAAAAATGTGGGGAAAATAAAAAAAAATTCGTCGACAGCAGGGTTCGAACCTGCGCGGGCGAAGCCCAACAGATTTCAAGTCTGTCTCCTTAACCACTCGGACATATCGACTAAATTGTTGCTTTCTATTTTAACAATTTATGTCTTCTTTGCTTCAAGCAGCTTGTCTAATTCATATAATTCAATAAACTTGTGCTAATATCAAACTATAACCTCAAGGGTGTGGAATTTTGACGAGTAAAGTTGTTCATCTCCATTTTACATTTTAATCTCCATTTCTCCCGAGTTTTGTCCACCAAACATGAAAGTTTTACTTGTGTTTGGTTTGTAGATTCCTCTGATGCTTTATGAGATGATGAATCATGAGTATCTTATGAATTTTAGTGGAATCAACTTATTTTTTATTGGTGTGTTTGGGTTGTGGAACTACCCCATGCTTCATGAAGTCATGTATCATAAGTTCATCCCATGAATTTTGATGGAATCAACTCATTCCCCATGCATACACTAATTATTAGTGAGGAATGAGATGGTGATAGATCAACTTATTCTATTTCACAAACCAAATAAGAAAAGTAAGAAGTAAGAAAGAAAAGTGAGAAGTAAGAAGATGATGAACCACCTCATACCTCAAACCAAACACCTATATGCATATATTAATTATTATCTTGTGAGAAACAATATGGTGATAGATCAACTCATTCTATTCCACAAGCCAAATATAAAAAGTGAGAAGATGATGGACCACCAGATTTCTCGAACCAAACTCCCTTATTAAGCAGGCTCTACTGTCTTTCATTCGGCCCAATATCTCTCTCAGGCTCGCACAATCCAAAAAAAAAATCTTCTACCTCTCAATTTAAACTCTATAAAATCAGACACATTAGTTCTCAAAATCGTTTAGATTACCTCCTTGCGCTGGGTTAAAAGTGGTTTTCAATGTGGTCGTATATTTTCAGTTGAAAGAACCCGGTAAATACAAATGACAAGATTTTTAAATCGCAGAAAATGTAAGCTTCTAATGATTACGAGAAAATTTGAAAGATAGCTTGAGACTAAAAAACTAAATAAAATATTTTATGCTCATGAAAATATCTCTAGAAGCATCACAAATGATTCAGCTCTACAAAATGAAAAAAGCTATTGAAAAAGGAAAGATATAAAAAGCAATTCTTATTCATATGACATCTAGTTAACTATTTAAAGTTAATGGATCTAAACAGCTAATGTATATGCTTTCCTTTTCAATTTATTTTGGAGGCACCTTTAATATAATATATCGGTTTGGGACACAAACCGGGAGTAAATCCCTCCCGCGCCGACACGTCTTGGTGACCGTTACAACCGAACTAAAGGGTAGAATTAGTCCTGAATTGCATCACAAACCGAGACTAAAAGTCTCAGGCCTCCCTTTAGTCTCTCGGTTGCAATTTTAAATCAGGACAAAAAAATACTTTTTGACATCGATGAAAAGCTATTTCTCTATTAGTAATATTCACGTATTTTAAGTTATAAGAAATTAGATTCGTTATTTTTTACTATAGTTATATTCGTTTTATTTTATCAGTCTGTTTATAAATCCTACTGAATAGTGTATGTATGTTTAAATGCATCAATAATGTATTTAGAAAAATCATGATATCTTAAAGGGAGGAGATATAATATAGAGATAATATGCACCTGTTGGCTAAGAAAGAAACATGCATCTAATAAAAATTTATTTGTACGTCTAAAAAAGTTATTTTCGTTTTCCGAGAAATAATTGCCGGTAATTTTTATAAATAATAAATATTATCGATTAGTATCATAATTAGTATCATCGAAAAGATATTTGAATCTAGTTTTTAACAACTTTATTTAGAGGTATAAATATTATGCGTATTTTTTACAAATTAAATTAAACTTATGACACGAACATTAAAATATAACTTACTTTATGAGACTGAGGCAGTACACGTATGTACGTACGTGGAGAAAGAAACCGAGAAGGATTATGCTGTCGTGCACGCACGCACGCACATGGTGGGAGGTGGATTGACCATCTCCCTCACACACCTCGAAGCCATGGCGAGTGTGTATACTGTACATACATAATGCACGCGGCAATAAGTAGCTAGTCCTGGTCCTCCGCCGCCCGTCCGTGCCCCAACCGTACCACTTCACTCCATCTCCATTCTAGAAAAGTAATGATAGCTAGTACATAGGGGCAAAGATATACTCCCTCCGTCCTGATTTATCTGTCGTCGGAGTAGCAACGCAGTTACCAAGGTAAACAAGAACCTCCAGCTACGAGAACTTATCAGCTGCACACATTTGAAAGGATGTGCCATTAGTGCTAGTATATTTATGGTCCGTATTTTGGCTATAAACAAATCAAACAGGTACAAGTGTAGTACAGACATACAGCTACAAGTGAGACATAGGTGAATAGGCAGCGACAGATAAATAGGGACAAGTAACTACTGTTACTTGGACGATAGATAAATGGGGATAGAGGGAGTAGAGTATAGTTAGTTAGGGGTGCAGCAAATGCACCAATGAATATAGTTAAATTTCCACCATATATGCATCTATATGGTACAAGCCTATGTACCTAAAAGACAAGTGCACTTTCTTCAATATACTCCAGCTTTGCATGGCACTATTGCTAATGCTAAGCTTAATTGGAGGGCTTCGTCGATCCAAAGCAATGCAAAAAAGAAACCTAGCTTGTTGTTAGTAGTAATAACCAATCAATAACTGCAGTTCATTGAATGATCGGCATTCCTTCCCTTAACATGCATGATAGCTTTGCTGCGTGTCAGTTGACAGTTGTTGTGTTGGTACGGGGGGCCGTTTTTAGGTCCGTGCACGCTCGTCTCGGTAGTAGTAGATCCGTAGATCCGGGGTGTACGTACGTTGAAGCGCTGACGGCGCCACGAATTTCCAAGCACATGTTGTTCATCACGCAGGGACAAAACAAAACCTTGCTTGCTGTTGCTGCTGCAGAATGGTCGTCGGCGGGCAGCGGCGGCACACATGACACACCTGTGTGACTGTGTGTGTCGTCTTGCGTTTGCGTGAGGACAACGGGATCGGAGGTCGAGCGTTACCTGCAGCAAGACGCGGCAGATGTTCCGAGAGCCTACGCGGATCAGGCTCGCTCTTGGGTTGTTTCTTTCTTTCTTTCTCCCCTTTTGATTGCGAACGAAGGGGAGGGCTCATGTTCAGCTGCTTGCTTGCAATCTCGTCCTCGTCGACGAACCCACTCTTCACATCGGGCAGCGCCGCCTCTTTCACGCCAATGCATAGGCACTCTTGTAATTTGTAAGCATGAGTAACATATGCACTGAATAAAAAAAAAACTCAGCTGCGGGGAACACGAAACCCAGTCGATTCTTCTTTCTGTTTACAAAATATATATAATATATCTATAACTATTACTATAAGCCTAAACCCCACTAAGCTAATGCTCTGGGTGGTTGAGGCTCCAAAAGTGATGTTAGCTGACATCATCAAAGGAGTTACTCCCACTAAAACTCATTTATCTCTCACTAGCTACTTCTTTTGAAATAGAAAAAAGTCTTAGCACCTAAATCAAGTATCGTAATTAAAATTCAATTGCACCATGATGTTTCTCGCAATAAACTCTTCAAAACAAGACCCCACATAGATATGTTCCGATAACTTTTTTGCAAAATTCAAATCGTTTGTAAGAAAAACCTAGCAAAACTGTATATCACATGGTGGTCCTCCGAAACATGTATAATTTTATGAAGGAAAACTCGTAGAATTTTGGGAGGAGGGATGACCCCTCAGATATAGTAGGGGGTGGGGGTTCGGGTAGATGAGATTTGGGTGATGCTCAGTTCAAATAATCTATACCATATACATCAATGCATACAACCTCCACAATTGACCTACTACATCTATATATATATCTATTAATGCAAAGTTTCGACCATTATAAACTTCTTACATTTCTACTTAACTAGTAGGATGCCCCGCGCATTGCTGCGGATATGAAGTAGAAATGTAAGGGATTTATAATGGTCAAAACTATGAATTAATAGTTATATATATATGGATGTAGTAGGTTAATTACGGAGGTTGTATCCATTGACATACATGGTCTAGATTATTTGAACTAGCCATCACCCAAATCTCATCTACCCGAACCCCCACCCCTATTATACCTGAGGGTCATCCCCCACCTAAATTTTAGGAGTTTTCCTTTATAAAATTATGCATGCTTCGGAGGACCACATCTAATCCATGTGGTATATAGTTTTGCTAGTTTTTGCTTACAAACAGATTTTTGCTTAGAAACAGTTTTAAATTATCAAAATATATACATGTGGGGTCTTGTTTTGAAGAGTTTATTGTGAGGAATACCATGGTGCAATTGGATTTTCATTACAATACTTGGTTTAGATGCTACGACTTTTTTTCTATTTCAAAAGAAAAAGTTAGTGGGAGATAAATGAGCCTTAGTGGAGGTAACTCTTTTTGATGATGTCAACTGACATCACTTTTAAAGTTTCGACCAATTAGAAGCCAGAGAATTAGTAGTGGGGGTTAGGATTATAAGAGTTATATATAAATACCCGCAGCAACGCGCGGACATCCTACTAGTATATATACACACATGCATGTCACAGCAAAGATAGGTTGCGCATGCAGATGTGTGAGATGTCATGCTCGGCAAACAAAAAAGTTAAGGAAGCGGCGGGAGATCATCCTGGTCGATCGGGGTCGTTTTCATGTGGCGGCAACGGTAATTAATTAATTATTAGTATAACGTTAATTAACCATGCATCATCGAGAAACATATCCGGAGGAATACATGACGCGTGCTTTTGATGGTTATTATTGTGAATCGTCATTCGTTGGTTTCCAAATTATGTTGTCTGACCCCATTGTTTCGTGGCCAAAATGACCACATATACGACTTTAATGCCTAGACCACATATATGTCTAGTCATTCTTGCCGCCCACATATATACTTGCTTCCTCCCGTCATGAGTGACGTGTTTAACAATTGCAAGGTCTACCTTCAAAACATAACTTTTTAAGGTTTTATTGGCACTTTTTTTGTTATAACATACCACCTTTTATCCTGAACATGTCGTGCTTAGGAGTCATTTTTTTTTCAGTTTCAGCAAATATATACAAAAGACTAATATTTATGTAGTAAACTTATACTTGTTTAAAGATAAAAATATTTATTATTGTTTTCTATGTACCTAATGAAACTTAAAAATATTTAACTCCTCAAGATGCGAGATGTATATTTAATTTGGCACGGAGGTTTATTTAACATAATCATATCATATCTAAAGTCGTCACATAAATATGGGGTTTGATATCCATTGCTTCTGCATTTTTGTCCCCTGGCGCTCGAAGTTATGATATCATGTTTGTTCGATAAGGCCTTTCACCTTAGACCTTTAGGGCCTAATGTTAAAAAAAAAAGAGTCATGAACCCAATAGGATATATAGAAAAGAGAAAAAATATATTAAAATATAAAACTTTAATATATATCCTCTCTTTAACTGTGAGCACTGGGGTATTTATAGGGGATACGAACTTTTCTATGTCCCATGGTAAAATAAATATATTCCTTGTATATTTGAGTTTTTTCCTAAGTACAGGGGCCAACAGGTCGTTTCCGCCATCTGCAGCGCCTTTGCTCTAGGTCTTGTTGCTGTTGCAATGACATAGTGTCTCGAGGGTGTCCTCAGGTGGCTAGGAAGCTTTGAGGCTACGACCTTTGGCCTCCGGCCCAAACCATAGTGCCTTTGCAAATTCCAACTTAGGCTCTGGCTTTGAACCTCAATTTAGGGATCCTAGACCTCCAGGCAACCGCCTAGGATCCTGCAAGAAATGCCAACCAAGATGTACCTTCGACTGATTGAAATGAAGTAGGTGGAGGGACAGAGGCATTGCTAAAGGGTGGTTATCTAATATGCAAGATTGGAAGTTTTTGTGCGGCCATTGTTGAGTGATGATAACAGAGTGGTGCCATGCGCTAGAGGTTCCTACAAAATTGGCTACGTGCCGGTGCAGCACAAGGTGGCCAACATAAGTGCATTGTAGCTTTGGCTTGTGTAGATACTTTGAGATTGGTTGTTGGAAGCATTTGCTATGATGTGTTGGTTTTTGGGCAAGATGGTTGGGATGATTGAAGCTATACAGTTGGCAACTAGAGGCAATTGTTCATGTGGTGACTTTACGGCTTACAATGGATTGTGGCAGCTATCCTTGCATCAGTGGTTAGTCCGATGTAGGAACGTTGGCAGGCGTCGTCTCAAGCAGAGAATTGATGTCGCGATAGCTAGGAATTTGCCTTGTGTGGAGTGGCTTACTTAGTGTGGGACATCGTATACAGGGGTGGAGCCCAGTAAGAGGGTGAAACTAAGCCGCCTTGCCATGACTTGCAAATGCAGTATTTGGTGGATGTTCTGGAGCATATAAGAATAGAGTTTCAGAAGAATACTTCCTTCATTCCAAATTATTAGACATATGACTTTTTTGACACTAAGTTTGATCCACTCGTCTCATTCAAAAATTTTTATAAAATATCATTTCCTTTGTTGTGGCTTGCTTTATTAATAAAAGCTTTTTAACTTAAATTTTGCTATTTTTACATAAATTTTTGAATAAGACGAGCTATCAAACTTAAGAAATAAAAAAGTCAAATGTCTTATAATTTGGGGTTGAGGAAGTATGTCAGTCAATAGACATTGAAAAGTAGATGGGTCTTAGTGGGCCTTGTTTCTCATGTGCCCCAAAAAATACATTCATCAATGTTAATTGGAATCCAGCGTGGCAAGTCACCTATCTCCTGCCCCCGTCCCTTGATCCTATCGCTAGCCCCATCCAATTAGTGTCTCACTACTATAGGATATAGTGCGAATGGGCCTGTGGTCCAATGGTAGGATTGTCCAGTGGGACGCTACCCACCAGGGATCAAATCCTGGTGCTCGCACCTTTCCTGGGATTTTCCAGGATTTATCGGCGTTATGCTTTAAGTGGTAGCGGCGTTCCGTCGGCGACGACGGGCGCCAGGTGGTGACTTCGGGAATCTCCGATCTGCCGGCTCGGTCCTTCGGAGGTGCTCATAGGGGTAGGGTTTGCGTGCGTGTGTTCATAGGGATAAGTGTGCATGCGTGTTGTGAGCGTCTGCGTTGTACCGTGTAATTCTCAAAAAAAAACTACAGGATATAGTAAACTATAGGATATAGTAACACCAACTTATGCTATTATAGATTGAAAAATGTTACTAACTTTCTTAGTAATACATTTTGTTTATGTTTCAGTTGGCCATATATATTATTATAGACTGGTTTATTGAAATGAATTTATTTATCTACAGAAACATTTGTCTAGTGTTAAGCTATAAGGATTTTTCTCTGATGCAACGACTTAAAAGTGTTGTAATATGCCAAAAAATAGTTGTAATAGACAAAATCACAATACAAAAATTTGCATGGGAGATGTTTCCACTAATGCCGTAGCAATAGATTTGTGCAACGCTTCATTTTCGTGTTACGGTGGCCACCCCAAAACTCTCTTATAAGCCCATCAGGAATCTGTATATACGAAGTCTGCAACAAAAGAAGGCAGGAGAGAGTGGCCACGTCGCGGGCCGTTTCCGGCCGTCCGATCGGGCGGCCGGACGGTCCAGATCAGGCGAGAACCGGTAATTTTACAAAAAAACCCTCTAACTCTAGGAAAATATAACCCACCAGTCCATCCTCCTCTCTCAGAAAAAAATCTTGCAAAATAGCCCTCGATCTTTGCACAAATATAACCCGCCGTCTAGGCCATTGTATGGGCCGGCCTGCAACCAGTTTGCCTTGTACACGGGCTGAAATGGGCCACATTCAGCCCAAATAGTCTTCTCCTTTTTGTGTCTTTTATTATTTCCTATGATATATTGATTTTGTTTATTTCATACAAAAATAATTACAACTCCTAAAATCATAAAAAATTTTAAGTAGCCTCTCCATGATATACTCTATATAGAAAAAATATGAAACTTGTAAAATAAAGAAATTTAGATTGATTTAGAATAACCTCTTTTAATTAATAAATGAAACTTTCATGATTTCTACACATTAAAATATTAATCTTAAAATTGTAAAATTTGGTTTGTGGATCCTATGTGATATTCACAACCTCTACAAAAAGTTTATATAAATTTCAAATGTTTCAAAAAAATATTATTCCATACTCAAACAATAAATTAATTAAAAAAAGAGTTTCAATCAATCTTTATAGGACTCGAAAAATATAAACAGCAAGATGAAAAAAAAACCATGCTTAACATATACAATCATCCACAAATGATAATTTCCAACTATGACAATGAAATGCAGGCCCTAAGCGGCAACGCCGTGTGCATTTCTAGTAAATTTCTAACACCGCCGCCGTCTTCTTCGTCTCCGGTGGGGCGTGTGGGCCAGCCCGCATCGCACAGTCGGCGCGTCGCGTGACCTCTAGCGTAGTTAAAATGTTGAATTTCTGATAGAACATTGCACTTTTCAACTACTACTACGTAGACAATGGCGGTAAATTAAACGGCGTGACACGAACCCATTACGTACACAGTTTGACAGGAACACATTCAATGTTTTGTTTACCTTGGGCGATCAAGTTGACAAAACCAGAGAGATAATATCGCAGTTCTCTTTTCCTAAATCTAACAGAGGGGCAATCTGAGTTGCATTTTTTCTACCATCACTGTCCACTGCATATGCTGACACCAGCAAGCCGCATTCTGTGTCTGCTCTCATCACTCGCAAGACAAACCTCCTTAGATTATGTCCACTAATGCTACCGTGTCACATGCTCCTTGGTCGATGGCAAAAGTCAGCTACGGAGAGAGAGCAGATAAAGGGCGCCGGTGGTGGAGGTGAGAGAGATCAGAGATGCATTGCAGCAAGTAGTAGACAGCCTTCTTCTCCCATTTCAGTCCCTGCACTGCAAACTGCTGCTGATCCATGGCCATGGATATATAAAAATCACTTATTGCTATAGTTGCCACGCACCTTCTCATTCTCAACTCTCAAATCTGAACTGAAGCGGCACCTACTTCTTCACTGCTTCCCTCCTTTTCTTGCATCTCTCTCTCTCTCTCTCTCTCTCTCTCTCTCTGAGCTGCTAGCAGAGAGCAGTGTGTCAGTGAGTGTGCAGCGCACACAGTGCATGTTCGCCATGGCAAGCGCCAGCGGCGGCAAGGAGGAGCCAGGGCTGGTGCTGAAGCAGGGGAGCAAGCTGCACGCCAAGATGCTGTCCAAGGAGGCGGCGGCGCAGTTGGCGGTGCCGTCGTTCCGGGTGTACTACTCCGTGGCGTCGGCGGGCGCGGTGCCGTTCCTGTGGGAGTCGCAGCCGGGCACGCCCAAGAACGACTCGCCCTCCGCCGCCGCGCTCCCGCCGCTCACCCCGCCGCCGTCCTACTACGCAGCCGCGGGCAGCAAGAGCGGCGCCGGCGGCCGCTCCAGCAACAACCGCCGCCGGTCCGGCGGCCTCCTCGGACTCGGCGCCATCCTCCCCAGGATCACCCTCCTCCGCCGGAGCAGCCGGACGACGCCGGCGGCGTGCTCGTCGTCCTGGTCCTCGGGCTCCTCCTGGTCGTCGTCCTCCAGCTCTTCCAACACGTCGGCCACCATGTCGCCCGTCTTCACCGTGCAGGCCGCGGCTTCCCGCGGCCACCACAGGCGCGCGTTCTCGGCCGGCGCCGGCGACGACGACGACGACGCGGAGGCCACGACGCCGCGGTGCTTCTGGACGGAGCGCGAGTGCTGCGAGAGACGGGTGGTCAAGGGCTGCGGCGTCGCGGTGGCCGTCAGAAACGCGCTCTCCACGGTCGTCGGCGGCGGCGGCAAGCCCGGCCGGCGAGCTGCTGCCACCACCAGCGCCGCGGCATAGAGAGGCTTTCGTTGATACTACAAATTAATATGCCTAAAGCTCAGGGTGTGCTTTGCATTTTGCCGCAGCATGTGTGATGTAATCTATGTGCTTTGTAGTAACTTGACGTGCAATGCCAAAATTAATCGTGCATGATATATGGAACATATATATAACAGTATTATTATGTTTACTTCTCAACACTCTTTTTTATATTTTTTTTTGTTTACTTCTCAATATACTCTTGGAAGTTATATTTTCAGTATGTTGGTTCAGTTTCTGTACATAATTCGCCTAAAGAAAGTAGTTTTCGAATTTTTGTAAATTTAATGCGTCATCATCCCACATTTGATTAGGGTACTTTTGGCAAATAATCCTTTATGTTTGTTTTGGACATTTGCCATGTTTCAACTAGTTGGCAGTATCCTCTTTGGGGCTGGTAAAAGCAAAAAGTTTCCTACAAAAATATCAAAGATTAAACTATTATTATTAAGAACGAAATCTAAAAGCAAAGCAAACACGAACTGCTTAATACTTGCGGACAAAGAACCTCCCTGAATTCCATCCAGTATGTCATTTGGATCATCTACCTAGCTTGTTCCCAACACCCAAGTAGCAATTTGTTATTTGGCACAGTACTAGATAGTTTATGAGACCCAATGGATGAGTCAGTCTTTGATGAAGCTTCAGAGAAAATTAAGCACAAATCTAGGGGTTGATCCCCTGTCTTGCCACCCTCATGATCCATATATCTGTCACAAATCTGCCTGCAATTGTTTTCTCCCACTTACACCCATTTGAATTGCAATATACTAGTATTTAGTAACATAGAGTTTGAACTTGGCCGAAATATTTTAATTGCTGCACACAGTTAGTTTAAGATCCTTGAGAGGCCATGCATGGATTTCCCTTGGACATTGTTCTTGACTCTCTTGCTCGGTCACTGTGACAATTAATCACTGTCTCAAAACTTTGTTTAATCCTCTCTGATTGTCATGAGAAAATTAAAAGAGTTAAATCTCTTGTTTACCGAGTCCAAGGTTCCTGGATGCTGCTACCAAGGAAAAGACAGTAGTGGTTAAGCTCTGATGTTCTTTTATAATTTCCAACTCTCATGTGTTCATGTTCAGGCCTTGGGGTGATGTGGATTGTGGACTATGAATTTTTAACGTAATTTATTATTATCTACATGTCATGAATGCATGAAAGTTGCCGCATCAAAGTGTCTGTCATGTGTCTGTCTAGACAGTTATGGTTTAAATGATCCCAGTTCCTCTATTTGACCTCCATCATGATCAAGTTTATCCATGCAGTCATTGTCTGATGACACACTCCGAAGTTATCTCTTTTCAAAATGACTCACCTGATGTTATCCTAACTTAATTCACAATAATTCATGCCATTTGTACTGAGAATCAGAGGACATGATGTTCAGTTACACCATGTACTACAAATGTACTAGCAATTGAATCATCTTGCAGAACTGAATTCCTCCATTGCCCTCTTCATCCCTTGAGAAGAACCGGAGAGGAATCTGTTGGCCAAACTTCCTGACCAGAATGAGGTGGTCAGTAAAGGCAAGGGCATCAGGCCACTGGCTAGCCAGCTACCAGACCTGGCTGGGGGCTCCATCTCTGCTGCTGCACATTGCTATGGGTGGCCATTGATGCAGAGCCTTGCCTTGCCCCATATGAGGGGCACCAAGTAGTTGGAGCACTCACAGCAGGGAGGAAGACACTGAAGTTATTGCTCTTTCAGGACCACCTCATTTCATCAAGTGTTTTTTTTTTTTTTTTTTTTTTTTTTGAAAAAAAAAAAGTATGCAGGTGCAGACATGGACCCATGTCACTTACTGCATGTGGTGATAGGTTTAGCAGGAGGATGAATTCAGCTATCTGTCCAGGCTGTTTTAGGCAAATGACTATGTTTAATTGTTTGCAGTCAAGCATCCTATTCTTCACTTGTTGTCACTACCTTTGTTAACTTGAGTTCCTGCGAATGAAATGAATGGCGACTGATGTGTGAGGGCAGAAAATTAGGTGCAATTTCACATTGATGCATATATATAACAGACAACTACTGATGTGCTAGAAATTGTTCATTTAGAACTTAAGACAGGTGAATGCTGCCCCAAGTTATAAGCAATGCTGCGAGATACCTTTCAAATCACAAATTCATTATCCTTATGGTCAGTACTCAGTACAGAGTACAGATCAGAAGATCAGATTAGAAGGTCATTGTAATTAAGTTTTGCCTACAACAAGTAGCTGCACTTTTTTAAAACAAGAAAAAAGAAAAATAAAATTGCGAATTCTGTATGAGCTACACTTAACCAATCCTTAATACAATTCCAGCCTCTGGCTGTAAAATGGCAAGCTCACAAAAAAGCTAAAAAATTAAAAGTCTATCAGAAATGTCCTCCACTGCATCCATTGCAGCACACACACCTCATTTTAGCCTCGGCCTATACTTCTCTTTCTGATGGATGGGCCAGAAACATGTCCAATAAGTAGGACAGCTACCAGCACAGGGTATGTGTAGTTGGGTATAATGATTTGTTGTTCATAGCGTGTAAACAGTAGAGGAACATCATGATATTCATAGCCAGCCTCTTGCACTTGCAGGACCCTGTCAAACGGATTAGGTGTGTCGCATGATCCTAGTCCTGACCATTTGTCATAAATTAGTGCGATTCTAAACCTAATCCTTATTAGCTGTTTGAATAGTGATCACAGATCATAGCAATGAAGATCTGCATTGACAAGTAGTAGTCTGAACTCTGAACGACAAGATTATTGATGCAGCATACCGGCACATGTTACTTTATTATTTTTTTGAAACGAAAGTAGGAGTACATGTACCCATAGATGTGCACAGGGCATACTCACATCTCTAGCACAAACACTGTGGACGTTGCTTTGTTTTCCGTTGCAGGACAGGGTAAGAAACCGATAGTTCAGAGTACGGCATGCACGAGAATCCCAAACAAAGACATGTATCAGCAACTGATGTGTGAGCGCTAACCACGGTGTCATGCCAAATGATAAAAGTTCATATTGGCACCTCGTAGCTGCAAGACTGTTCTCTACCTATATCAATGATACAACATATTGGTGCCAATCCTTTATGTACGTACACACAACCGAACAATTCTGCGATCTTTTGCAATGGGGAGAAGAAAAGAATCTTGCTTGCTTTTTAGGCTTTAGCACGTACTACCTAGCACCTAGTACTCCTTATGAACAGTAAATCTGAAAGGTCAGCTAGCACATAACCAGATTTCAGTGGCTTTTGAGTATGCTGACAGTATTGCAGGTGATCAATTCATCATCATCCTATTAATAACTTGACTGCAGATCGAGTTTGAGATCAGACGTGAAGGCAAGGCACGCGTGTGTTTCTTGCCGAAATTGACGAAAATTTTAAGTTTAGGTAGACTATTTTGAAAAAGAAACAGTATTGATTTAATTTGGATCTACTAAACTGACAACAGTATAAAGCTATAAGCATCGTCACTAGTACAGTAACTTTAATAGTGGCGGTCAAATAAGATTAACCGTGGCGGTTCTCTCAACCGCCACGAACGGAAGGTCACGGTTAATCAACGATTAACCGTGGCGGTTAAAAATAACCGCTACGGTTAATCGATTTACCGTGGCGGGTATCTTGTGCTAACCACCATGATTAATAGTATTAACCGTGACGGTCGCCTTTAATGCAACCGCCACGGTTAATCGATTAAAAAAAAAAAAAAAATAATCCACGAGCCCACCGGTGAGCCCGAGCCCACCGAGAGCCCGTTCTCAAGCCCACGATCCAGATCTGGCCCGGCGTGCTGAGCAACCGCCGTCGACTGCCCGCTTCGCCTCCGCCCGTCCGCCCGGCATTGTGCGTGTTGTCGCCGCCGTCTGTCGCCACCGTCTTTGTCATCGCCATCTGTCCGCCCTTCGTGCTGTCGTTGCCGTCTGTCCACCCGCCATGCTATCGTCGCCTTGGATCTGGATTTGTGAGGAGACCGAGAGTGAGAGAGACCGAGAGAAAGTAGACCGAGGGAGAGAGGAGACGAGAGAGAGGAGACCTGCTTGTTGCTTCATCTCGGGTTTAGCTATGCTACGCCGCCGCCGGTTCCCGCGTCGCCGAGGCCGGAGTTAGACGCCCGCCGCCGAGACCGGCAGGGAGCATGCCGCATGCCTGCCAGGGAGGGAACGCGCTTGGGGCCATGCGCCGCCAGGGGGAGCACGCCGGGCTGGCTGCCGCCCGCCCCGGAGGGAGCACGCCGGGGCTCGCGCGCTGCCAGGAGGTCCGGCCGGTAGTGCTCTACTGAGGAAGAGAGAGAAGGGGCGCTGCTCTGACAAGAGAGAAGGAGAAGGGCCGGAACTGTACGAGTCCTCGTTCAAAATATTGGATTGGAACGGGAGGAAGGTGTGCTAGCATCAGGTGGACCCAAGGTGTCATCAGCTCAGAGGAAACACAAATCACATGAACGGTGGAGATGGATCCGCGAGGCTTTCGATCCAGCCGTTTAGGGGATCCACGTCAGCGATCCGCGGCGTGCTCGTCTTGGTGCCGAGGCAAGGCAGGGCCAGCAGACGTGTGGCTGTGTGTTTGTTTCAGGTGGCGGTTGTTTTAGAAAAGTGTCGTCACGGTTAATGATTAATCGTGGCGGTTGTGTTAGAGAAACCGTCACAGTTAATACATATTAACCGTGGCGGTTTTTTTTAGACAACCGTCACGGTTAATCATTAACCGTGGCGGTTGCTTGGCAGGCAACTGGGGCTGGCCGGCCACTGATTAACGGCGGCGGCTGTCCGAGCCAACCGCCACAGTTAATAAAGGACTAGCACCACGCAAAATAGTTCCTGTAGTAGTGCGTTACATCACCAACAAATAACAACCACGCAATCTTCATGCATTTGGCCTGAAAAGCGAGAAGATATATGACATAGAAGACGTAGGTGCACAGTTCCCATTCTATCCTTGTCCCCTGACAGTATTGCAACGCCTGGTGAACGAGAAATTCCTTTTGTAAAGGAAAAGGATTGGCGCGGGGAGGGGTTGTTGGTCTTTTGTCCACAGTACTATGATAGTTGACAGGGAATGAATCAGGAAAGATGAATCCAACATCACTGTTTGGGATTGGGAGTGTTGATTTCCTTTGCGGTGATGTGAATGAAAACCCTGGGGATTTCTGTCGTGTCGTGCGCCTTCAAATTTAAGTTCCATCCGAGAATCAACAAGGTTCTTTAAACTGGAACCTCCCATCCCATGTAGGCTTGCTTGTAGTGGTTAGGTCAAAGCATATACTTACTGTGAACAACTTTTTTGAACTTGTAAATTCTTATGCATGTGCAATGCAACCTTACTATGCGTTTGCCGATTGATGTGCAGCCACAAACCAGTAAACAAATCATGCATGATGCATGATATATAAAAAAAAAAGAGCTTCAGATAATTAATTAATTATTGCTGTATGTATATTTTCCCGAGACATGTATAGGAGGCATTGTTAGAATATGCAGCAGGTGGTATCGGTGACATGGTGTGCTACGCGCGTACTCCACACACGGTGCTGCAGGCAGGTACTACATGTCATGATGCATGCCACCTTTGCAATTGGAAGAAGGCTCTGGAGTCTGGAGGAGCGGCGTAGGAGTGTGCGTCAGTGCGTCGTCTAATGCAGTGCCTGCAGGTTCCAATGCCACAAGGGCGAAATTAAACCGCGAAAGGCATATGATATTCGTTCTTGCGTTATTTCAGCAGCTTCTACGTAGTACAGTACTCCGGCTATAGCCCCAGTCGTCGGTCAGTCGGTGTGTGTGCCTGCTGCAGTGCAGTGGGATCGATCGATCGAACAGCATGGTGTGTCGCCATGCCCATGCCATGCCATGCCATGATTTTAAGATCTGGAAAGGACCCGGCCGGCCATGTGGGAAGGAAGGAAGGACAGGGGAAGAAAGACGAGTGAACGCTCAGTGCGGCTGTGGTTGTGTGTATCAAAGTGTGCGAAGAATGGAGGGAATGATGCATGGGTTGGTTACCAAACCTACTCCTTGACTAGGAGCAACATCGGCGACACATGCTATCATGACGGCTGCTGGCTGCGCGACTCCTGCCTGCTTACGCACATGCATGCATGTTGCTCGCGCGCTCCATTTCCACACGGAGGCGAGGCAGGCGACGACGGTCCGGCAGGCCGGCCGGCCGGCGGTCCCAGAGAGAGAGAGAGAGAGAGAGAGAGAGAGAGAGCACCGAGCCTAGCTTCTTATGCATGGAGGGACGAGTGGCAGCTGGCTGGCCCAAAACCATGTGTCGGATATGCATGCATCTACAGTAGCTAGCTAGTGTCGGCGCCCAATTTAGCCTCGCTTACCTCCGCTACAGGACCATAATAGATCCGGTTGAGCGAATCATCGGCGACACTTGGTTAAATACCAAAAGGATAGTGTCACACGTCCGCGTTACGCCGAACGCGGACGGTACGGTGACTACCGATGACGATAACGGATTAACGGGCCGGGAGGGGCCCAAGCAAAGGTGGAGCACCGCTGCTAGGGGGTCTCTTGGCCTGCCCTAAAAGGCGGCGTGGGGGCGCCGCGCATGAGAAAGTTAAGTCCTTCTCTGATCGTCGCCGCGTTCCTTCTACGTCTCCGCAATTACCTTTTGATATTTATCGTTTTAGGAAAGAAATGAGTAATAGATGGGAAGGGAGAATCCGTGTTCAATAAGGATCTCCTAACTTTGCTTGCAAGTTAAGTCCAGTCGCGACTATAAATACTAAGAGGTTATAATTAGATTGATCAAGAAAAAAAAAAATAGTCGAAGAGCATTTTAATCTTAGCTCGCCGCACACATCGCCGCCGCCCTCACCTGGCGCCACCGCCGCCCCCACGCCCGCGCCCCAGCGGCGCTGCACAAATCACCGTCCGCCCGCCCTTTGTTGTCGCGGCCCCTTCCTCCTCCTCTATCGTGTCCGATCCACCCTACCTGCTTCGCTATTACAGATAGGGTAATTAAATTATTTTCAAGCTACGTACTCTCTCTGTCCTAGAATAAATAACTTTCTAAGATTTAAAATTTGTCCTCATCAATGGTTTTTGTCCTCAGTGGTGAAACTAGGTAGTGTTAATCTTGATTATCACTGCCGGTTCAGACCAGTGGTGAAAATTATAGCAATTCGATCCGCAGTGGCTAGACAGCCGCCGGTTATTCCGGTTAAGAAGACATCTTCTCACGCAGATTGAGAAAAACCTCTAAACTCCTGCCCCACCCTTACACAGCGGCACCGCAGCTCCGTGAGATGAGCCGGCCACAGACCTGAGCTTTGGACATGAGACAAACGAGAGTTTTTTTTTCCTCTAGTCAAATGTGGCATAAATACTACAAAGAGTGAGTCTTTTAAGACTTGAACTCTGACTATCCTGGATGGAAGATACTGAGTTGGGCTTACCAACAAATCACCCCAACCATTCCCAGCGGTGAAAATTATTATCGCTATCGACTGGTTATACGAACCAATGGTCATAATAAAGAAACAAAAAGGTCCCCAAGCCCCTTCAAGCAGCAGCCGCCATCTTATGCTGTCGTTGCCACCATCCTCACCATCTCCAGATCCATCAGCGGGGATGCGCTCCACTGCTTGGAACTCTTCAACCAACGGGGACGCTAAGATAAAGTTGACGGAAAACAAGAGAAAGATCTATGAGGATGACAAGTGGGGTTCATATATGACTTCTATTTAACAGTGAGTATCATCCCTGCTCTTCAATCCACCCAACAACGACAGGAATTAGGATGCCACTGATCCCTAACCAAATGCTAAAGTAAGACGGTCCCATGCATGTAAAAACCATAGACATCATATCTTATCTCGCCGAACCAAATGCTATCTAAGTGACTACGATAAGCTGCCGAGAAAAAGCTAACCTCTCTCATTAAGCACAAGCATTTCCAAAGGATCCAGTCTTTAGACACTAACCACATTGTTGACAAATATATAGCACAAGCATTTCCTAACTAAGTGCACCTACACATTTTGATACCTCATAATCTCTATCTAGTTATGGTAGATTTATTAATTATTACTCTCTATGTGTTCGGTGTCACTGCCATTTTTTCAGGGCTGACGAAACACATAATTGCAGATTGACAATTATAAACTTATCTAAATAGAAAAAAAACTACTCCATCCATTCTAAAAATGATGTAGTTTTAAATTTGAGACTAGTCAAACTTTTTCAAGTTTGACCTATTTTATTATAGGGAAAAAATAACAACGTTTATGTCTCTAAATAGATTTAATAGGAGAACACATATTTCATAATTAAACTAATGTTATTTATTATTTGCTATAAAAAGGATCTTTAGAGCCGGTCAAAATCAAAATTATTTGACTCCTCGAAAGTGTGAATTGCATTTTTTTGGATGGAGAAAGCATATTTAATTAATTAATGATTTTTAATATAATTTAAAATGGATTATTTGTTAGTGCCATCGCTACTATGCATGTTGGTCAGCAAGAAGAACCGACGGAACGCATAATTGTCTCCATTATTTAATTATAAGTCGTTTTAACTTTTTGTACATCTATTTTACTATTTAGATACATAGCAAAATAGATATAAAAAATCAAAACAACTTATAGTTTAGATCGGAGGGAGTATGAAATAAACTTAGCACCTTTAAAACGAGGATATATGCGCGCGCCTTTTGTTTTGGAGGAGCCAAGCGAGGGAGCAATTTTTGCTTGGACAGTAGTAATCCGACACGACAGTTGCCTTGATTTCAGATGGATCTGGCCTCTGGACAGTCCGACAGTGGCAACACATATCCGGTTAAGGAACCTTTGATTTAATTTTGTCTAATCAAGAACATGCATATGCTCAGATATATATAGCATTAAACATGCTAAAAGCTTGTACGGCTGAGGCTACCTAAATGATCAAGAACATGCCATGCTCAAGTCGTCCAACGACGACGACGCATGCAGTTACTAGTTGAGCAATGCTGGGCGCGTGAGATCAGAATCAGATACGGCCGGGCAGCATATTTATGATGCCTTCTGTCGGTGCGGCATGCATGCGTGCATGTGTGGTTGGTGAGTGGCGATGGCGCGTGGTACGGTGGCGGTGCAGCAGCGACTAGGTGGTGACTGGACGACGAGTGAGCTAGCTGATGCCTACTAGTGCGGACGATGAGTGAGCTGATGCCTAGTGCGCACTAGCTGCTGTTGCAGCTGATGCGTGATGCCGAGAGTAGTAGAGTACACTAATATTTGGCTGATGATATAAGCCGGCTGACAAGACAAACCGACTGATTTGATATGAGAGAAAAATACTATTTGAATGGTCGATAAACCTGGCTACAAACAAGGCGACTGACGACTGCATGTATGGCTGCAGATCGATCGAGTTTGACACATCAGATCAGACTCATGCGCTCCACTTTCCCACTTCCATGGCTGCATGAATCGATCGAGGTGCCGATCAAGAAGCGGAAGCCGCGGGCTTCCATGGCTGCATGCATGCATGCATCTGCAGATCGATCTGCTGGGTCAGCCCGCACCGCAATTATTGGCCACTCACCGATTCACCACGCAAGTCACCGGTGGAACGAAGATTCGATCGATTCGTGTGCAGTGCATGCTCACCCTACCCTGCTGCTCCCATCCTACCACACTACCACTGATGCGAATCAGTTCTCTGATGATCTGAAAATATCTGATCGTACCGTGTAGGAGGAATGCAACATTCCGTTTTGGACTGCATGGGCCACATAACACGATCGACCACTGCTAAATCAACATGACACATATAGCCCACAGTATGTATGTCTTCTTTTTTTCTGGCCCAGGGACCAACGTCCGTGTGATCTGGGCCTTTTGCCAGTTACCCACGCTTTTGCTCAATCTCTCACAGCAAGTGTCGCCTTTGGTTTTGCCACAAGGTGACAATCTTGACGATTTTTTTAAAAAATAATATTTTTTAATGATTAATTGCGAATCTAAAAGCTGTTATATAAAAATCGCAAAATATAACACCCTGTCGGCCGTTGGAAGGCCGACAGGTAGCTTGTCGGCTTCTCGCAGCCGATAAACCTACGTGGCGACGACGACGTGGCGGCCGACGCCACCGAAAAAAAAAGCCTGTCGGGCGCCGATAAGCGGACCCGTCGGCAGCTGGACGGCCGATAGGCTCGCTCAGTCGGATCCTTGCTGGCCGACTAGCCAGTCGGCCTCCTGGTGGCCGATAGGCCTTGCTGTAAGCTAATTACCACGTCGCGTCATCGTACTACTAGCAAGTGTCAGCTGTCCAGTGTCCAGGCAGTAGCTGTCCAGTGTCCAGCGTCCAGGCAGTAGGTGGCAGTAGCAGTAGCTCGCAGTAGCTGTCCAGTGACGTACTCGGAGTAGTAACTTTTGATCCTTGTTTTTTTTTTTTTTTTTTTGCCTCTCTTGCAGTACTGCTGGTAGAAACACGAAGTGGTTGATTCGTGGCTGGTTTTGCCGAATTGGGTGCCACACAAGCAGCCACGAGTTATTAATGATATATACGTAAAGATTAAATTAATTTTAGTATTTTTTGATTTAGTTTAAACCTAATATGTTTGTTGTTGTAAATTCTTTTAATACTTTAGGTTATTTATTCACTAATCTAAATTATTTTATATAATTTATAATTTCATAATAAATATTTATACAAATATAATATTATTTAATATTTATACAGCAGAGTCTCGAACCATATTTATAAACATTATATGCAAAGCAGAGAATCTCGACATCCGGCATGAGATGGCACGAGAATATTTTTTCAATGCCTAGGTGAGGCAAGCCGATTCATTATTGTTTCATGAGGTTGGTTGGCCTCATAACTTCTCACTGCTCGTTGGACGTCGGTGATGATGGCACGTCCCATCACTCACTTCAGTTCAGCCTAGGGTCTTGAAATTGTCATAAACTCAAATCCCTGGTTCCCACAACTAAACTTTAGTCCCTGCCCCATTGAATGTTTGATACTAATTAGAAGTATTAAATATAGACTACAAAAAACTAATTACAAAGATTGAGGCTATTTTACGAGGCGAATTTATTGAGCCTAAATAGTCCATAATTTGATAATATGGTGCTACAGTAAATATATGCTAATGATTATCTCACGAATTGGCCTCCATCTATGTAATTAATTTTATAATTAACTCATGTTCAGTTTAGAAAAATAGCATCCCAATATTCGATGTGACAAGAACTAAATTTTAGCCTCGGGATCCAAACGACCGGGTCAAACTTTTTTTTTAACTATGACTAGATTTATAGAAAATATTACTAACATTTCTATCTCTAAATAAATTTATTATAAAAATAAATTTAAAGATCTATGCAATGATATTAATGATGTATTCTGAATATTAATATGTTTTAATAAATATTTAGTAAAAGTTGAGTACGTTTTTATTTCTCATGAAGCGAGAACGGTGGATAAAAAAGCAAGGAGTATGGTCCAACAGTGCACCATAGCCATCTTTTCCTGACATGGTATGGTCCAACAGTTGAGTACAGTACGTTTTATTTTCCTGACAACGACCAGTCAATCATGGCCCTGCTTTCTTCCTGTGCCCTCCAATCCAATCGCGTGTCCCTCCAATCCAATGGGCTGCTCTACTGTGCGTGTTTTACAGCCTGTCGGCCGGTGGATGACCGACAGTGCCCAGCCGGCCCTCAAGCGCCGATAGGCCTATCGCCCGATAGCTCCTACGGTACGGTCGTACCCACCCACGTGGAATCCACGTGGAAAGACCTATCGGCACTGAACGCCGAGCGGCTACCTGTCGGCTCTCTAGAGGCCGATATGTGCCATATCGGCCTAGGCGCCGACAGGTACTAGATCTACAATTTTTTCAAGCAAATGCTAGATTCACAATTAATCATTAAAAAATATTTTTTAAAAAAATTCCAGTGACCTAGGACGTCTCTCTTAAGTACTCACTCCATTCCAAATTCTAAGACATGAGTTTTTTTACCACAAGTTTGTCCGTTTATATTATTTAAAAAAATATACAAATATAATCAAATTAGTTATTTTTAAAAAACTTTTATTAATAAAGCAAACCATAAGAAAAGAAGTGATATTTTAAATTTTTTTTGAATAAGACGAGTGATCAAAGTTTGGTTTTGCCACAAGGTGACAACGTCCGTCTCTCTTAAGTCAATGTGTATACACTATGACGTGTGCCAACATACATTCCATGTATTGCCTTGAACTTTTTTGGCAAATCAACACACATATATGTACACAAACCTACTTCCACAAAAGCACGTGCATACTACTCTACTCCTATAAACTTCTCCAAGGCCTTGTTCAGATTGCAACTTTTTGCAACCTAAAGTACTGTAGCATTTTCATTTGTATTTAGCAAATATTGTCCAATCGTGACCCAACTAGACTCAGAAGATTCATCTCATGATTTATAACTAAACTGTGTAATTAGTTTTTTTACTTACATTTAATGCTCCATGCATGCGGGTACAAATTGATGTGATGGAAAGAGTGGAAAAACTTGCGAAAGTAGGTGAAAGAGAACAAGGCCCAAAAGTCTGAAATTAGGCTGCCATCTCAAGATTTATAAAGTAACCATAGGTATATATAAGTTATTAACCACACATACTATTGTGAACAGGACCCTAAAGTACAGAATAATTAATATTATAAAAGAGTTTTCCACTGGTGGTAGCCTTTTATTTTCACTTGCAGTGGTTTGAATGATAGGGGCTATTTTAGTACGATTCCTCTACCAGGCGCTCTAGGAGTAGAAGGGATCAGCCACAAATTGCAGCTTTCCCTGTACATAAACAATGGTTTCGGCTACTCTTCTGTATTAAAAAAATGGCTCATCTTTTTTGAATATTTGATGTGTGGCTCCTCTAGCTTCTTTACAAAAGTTATTGCTAGAGCTATGCTAAACAAACCCTCGAATAAAATGTGCATGTATTGCTTTTAGTATTAGTTACACAACGGCGGACAAACGTTTGGTCAAAGAACAGTGCAACGACGTTGCCGGCACGTTGTGCGGGTCAAACAAGGATCGAAGTCCAGAGGAATGCATCTCCTTGCAAGCCACGAACTTCACTTGCAATGTCACTAGGAACACCAACTCTCTTCCTCCCTCGGACGCACATACAGTACTATGCAGTTTGTAGCATCTCATCTTGAAAAAATAATAAAAAAAAAACGTATGGTTTACATGGATATAGTCCTATAAAAACTTAATAAGATAGTAAACAAACGGTAAGAGAGATTCTAACATTGCGTATCCATGAATGCCTGGTAAGGTACATGTGACCATACTAATTAAGGTACAACATCTCACACTTTAACATATCATCGTTAATGAAAGGAGTAAGCTTTAGAAAAGTAATACTCTCTCAGTTCAAAAGAAGTGTCATCTCACTTCCAAGTCACATATTTTTAACTTTAACCAAATATATAGAAGACAAATAATATTAATATTTATAGTACATAATTAGTACCATTAGAGATCGTTGAATATATTTTCATAATATAATTATTTGAAGATACAAATATTTGTAATATTTTCTACAAACCTAGTAAAACTTTAAGAATGTTTGACCGGCTCAATACCATAACGACATTTATTTTAGAACGGGGAGTATAAGTTATACCTATAGGCTAAAGGGTGTTCTGTAGATAAATGAAGATTTAGTCGAATTCAAGATCATCACATAGTGTTCACATATACAACCATCTTGATGTCATCTTCGACCTTCACTCAGACCCTTGTAATAATAATTAACTGTCTGACAAATTAGAAGAAGATATGTAGTTCAGACTTAAGCAACAATAGATGTTAGATGGCTTGAAGAGTAATTATGAGTTGGGCACAATACATTCCCGTACAATTATCGAGAAAAAAACTGCCTTCACATCTGCATATTTTGATCAAATGATTTGGATGATTTTTTTTTTTATAACTGCTTTGGATGAGTTGACCTTGACACAGGCTCTTGTCAAGGACTTCTGCACACTATGCAATAAAAGAATCGGAAGCATTAATGGCCAATTGCCTGTATGCTAGGTATTGTTGGTAGGTCATCATACGTAGTGACTGACTGCTTCTCTCTGGGATTGTGTTCCTAGCTAGGATATTCGTGCAACAGTAGGCTAATCAACAATGTAACTTAACCTACTTAACTGCAAATATATGGGTATTTAAAATCACTCACATCTCAGATGCTGTTTTTCTTTTGGTAACGTTCAAAAGATTAGTCGACTATTTCTTCTTTTTTTTTTTTTTTTTTTTTTTTTTTTTGGTAATTGGTCCCACCTATTCAAAGTCGTGGAGTCTGGATCTGTGTTTCTTTGTGACTAATCTTCATACTCCATAAACAATAATCCTCATCTATGTGATATGTGCAATAACTTCACAAGATATTGCAATGCCTAATTGAAGAATCCTCACACAAGTATTGCTTTTAGGCAGTGGCTTTTAGGTAGTAAAAAAAAATATCACGTTTCGCATACTTTTCACAACTAATTGTAACAATGGTATGTTAACAAAAATGATATTTAATTATTTTGTAAACATAAATATTTCTTACTTCTAGAATAAAGCTTTGCAAGTAGAAATTGATTTTATTGCTTGGCATCATGTACCCCAAAGTGTGAACAGCGCATGAGAGACCAAAGATGATATGCTCTACAGAATTTTTTTATTTTAATACTTTTGTATGGAAAAAAATATACATTTATCTACTAATTTACGAAAAATTATCCATGAGAAAAAAAAATTCCAAAAAATCATCAACCCAAAGAGTGATTTTACTAAAATATGCTATCTTTTTTTATATAAAATTCGCCTTACGCTGCACGAAAACCAAAAACCTGACTTCCCAAAAAATTCATTGTGCAGCAGAATAACATTTATATATCATGTATTCATGTGGCTTTTTAATACTTTTTTCTTGATCTGAAACAAAAACAAAGACTATCTACCTCCACAAAAATCTTGTAATTTGTAAGTATATGCTAAAAAATCAAGCACAGTCCATTTTGAAAAGTTAGAACGACATTCGAGGTTTTGTTCACCCATAAGGTGATTTCATAAAAATGCATGCTTTTAGTAAAATCATCTTTTGAGTGGACAATTTTTGGAAAAAAGTCATTTTCCCAACAGGGTGATTTTTGAAGGTTGTTCCACCAACTCAATGCCATATTATTTTGTTAAAATTATCAGGTACACAGGATATATATTTTTTAATTTCCATATAAAGTGTACATATTAAAGATTAAAAAATCATCCTCAACATACATCTGGAGTTGAGCATTGGAAATGGAAGTGTGTGTCAAGTATATAATTTCGTGACAGCCTATAAGTAAGCACGTCATGACATGTTGAGACTATATTCAAAATGATCACTCTAGTTCAGGTTATATATATTATTTCCTTCTAGATGGGATCTTAGATGTGCAGAGGCATGCTGACTTGCCGTATAGACTACAGCCGATGGTAACCAAGCATGGAAACAGAATAAAAACACATGTAGATCTAGTTGTGACGAAGAGGAAGATACTTTATTATTATTGCTTATATATAATGGACCACAGTAAATCAACACCCTAAAGATGCGCCCGATGTTGGGCAGAGTATTTAGGGCCTTGTTCCTTGAAAAATAATTAACAATGCCTACATAGGATCGGAGTATAATTAATTACTTATATGGATTGTCCATATATGTCAAAACTACTTTGTACGTACTTCCCCCTACGAAAAAGCTTAATGTTACAACACGTTTAGGTTGTAATAATGTTATCAAGCACTTCTGAAGCTTAAACTTCTGCTACTAGTGAAGTATGAGAAAATCTGCGACCAGGCCAGTATGAGAAGGAGATTGTATACACTACTAAGAGGAAGCTATAAGAAGAAAAAAACGACCAACATCTATGACACTAAATAAGCACACTATGAAAATATTTCATGATGTATCTAATGATGTTTTGGGTTATAAATATTTTGTGTCCATTTCTATAGATTTAGTCAAACCTTTTGACTCTGGATATATAAATCTAGAAGTTGGTTTATGTTAGGATGAAGGGAGTATAAATTCTTATATGAAAAAGCATATATGCAAAATAAATAAAACTAGGAGCCAACAGCTTGTTCGCTTCAACTAAAAAGCCGTTTCAGCTTATAAGCCAATAACATTTTCTTCTCACAGAAAATCAATCATCTTATAAGTCCTGCCGAATAGTTTCCAAATTTGGCAATCTAACTATACTGTAACAAGTTTTGTGTAGTAACAATCTTGTACACCCCCCCCCCCCCCTTCACTACTCATATATATCTAACCTAATAATTTGTAACACCGTTTAAGGAATTTTTCTTGCTAATGCTAAATTAGAATATGTATAATAGTGTTGTTAGGATTCGAGATAAAACAAGATAAAAAATTAAAACGAACACTAATACCAAGGTTCAGAAAAAAAAACATATATAAGACAGACAATAAACATTCAGAAGATTCCATCATTCCACGCGCATACATCAATAAAGTCTAGCTAGCCGTATGATAAACTATAACTGGAAAGTCAACACAGCTCAGGCTAGCTTCCAAATGGTGCAAGCACAGTAGAACACCTACATATATATCTTGCAGTACTATCTCTTGTCAACACCGACGCATTTTACTAATCCTCCTCTGTCAGACGCACACTACTCTCAAGCGGCACAAGCACAGAAAACCTAGAAGCCACCTTTTCCAAAGCACCTCAGTCCCATTCCTGTCTCCCTTAGCTCTTCATGTCTACTGCAAGTGCAAGGTAGGGTATGGTCCATCCAAGAATCACCAATTTCTGCGCAAAAACATCTCCTCTAGTAAAATATAAAAAGCTGCTATATGCATCGATCTAGAGAAAATTATCACCGCCTCAATCTCATTTCATTTGCATTTTCAAGCATGAAGCATGCTACTGCAATAAGCATCCAGCATCAAGATTCAAAACCATCAAGCAGTTAATAGTACCCTACTATTATCTAACCCTACCCTTATTATGATCTCATGATGTGTTCAGTGAATGGCCTGACCATGATGAGCTAGGGAAGAAGATCAAGAGGGAGGCAGCGGCAGAGCGGATGATGGCGGCGGCACGGAGGAGCTGCAGCTCGCCGGCTGGGGCGGGTGCTGTCGCAGGCGCCGGGCCTGGGTCGGCGCTGAACACAATCACGCCGTGCGCGGCGTGCAAGCTGCTCCGGCGACGGTGCGCGCAAGAGTGCCCCTTCTCGCCCTACTTCTCGCCTCTGGAGCCGCACAAGTTCGCCGCCGTCCACAAGGTCTTCGGCGCCAGCAACGTCTCCAAGATGCTCCTGGTAAGCCCACCAAATCCATGGCGTTTTGGCTGATCTACTCGGTCAACTTCTTGGAGTTCAATTATGAAATTTAGTACATTTTTTTATTTCGAGGGGACTATTTGGATCTAAATCTTAGTTACACCATTATTTTTTTGGCAGTGTCCTGATTCAAATTGAGTAGTTCTTGAATGAAAAAGTATATAATTTTGATGAAATCTTGAGGTTTTAATCACATATCTCTGTACGTTCAGAACCCTATATAAATCCCCTTTCCCCATGTCTTTGAAATTTGAAGTAGCCACTAAAGTTTTCTTTCTGCCGTCATCATCAGCTCCTTGTATTTTAGAGTACGTCAATTGTCAATAAGGCATACCATCTTCAAGTTTCAAAGAGCCCAGACCCTAGAGTACTGATTTTAGTATTTCCCCCTTGTTATTTCTGTATGCTAGCTCAAGACTCGAGTGCTGAAAATACAAATGATTCATCATTGAAACCAAGATTTTTGAGATTATTACAGCTCTAGTAATTACACGATGAAAATATATATCCTTACTGTGGATTCCATTTATCTCTCGTCAATACACATAACGCCACATATATACGCAGTAAATGATAAGTGTTATGCAAGTCAAATTTGTTGAATCAAAACTCTAATGTTTCTGGCGCCATGTTCATCTGAAAACAAGCACCTCTCGCCCCTTCTCGCCCTACTTCTCCGGCGACGGTGCGCGCAGGAGTGCCCCTTCTCGCCCTACTTCTCGCCGCTGGAGCCTCACACTAGTCCCTTTTGCTCATCAGCAGTAAGCTCACACAACTAAATCTCAGATCCTCTAGCAATAATCTATATGTATGCATGATCAATCAAGCCAAACTATAGACAGCATAAAATCTTTATCAGTCCATATATATGCTTCATGCATGGTTAGTGACACACTGTACTGTTGCTTGCATGCTGAAGCTGCTGACTGACAATGGCCACCTACATCTTCTGCTTCTGCGTTCAGGAGGTGCACGAGAGCCAGCGCGGCGACGCGGCGAACAGCCTGGTGTACGAGGCGAACCTGCGGCTCCGGGACCCCGTCTACGGCTGCATGGGCGCCATCCTCACCCTGCAGCAGCAGGTGCAAGCGCTGGAGGCCGAGCTCGCCACCGTCAGGGGCGAGATCGTCAGGCACAGGTGCCGTCCGGCAGCCGCCGCGGCGTCGGCGGCGGTGGCCACGGTGCTCCCCTCGTCGCACGCCTCCCAGCTCCTCGCTGCCTCCGCGGCCAGCCGGGGCTGCACGCCGGAAGCAGGTCATCGGTAGGGGCAGCAAGAGCGGCAACTTTGGCGGCGGCGGTGGGGCCTGCGGCCTCGTCGTCGTCGTCACCGGCGGTGTACGCCGCCGCCGCCGCGTCGAGCTCAACGGACTATAGCTCCATCACGAATGAGAATGTTTCTTACTTTGGTTGATTGATTGAGGAAGAAGTGGCTGCTGCTGCGTTTCTGCTTGAATGTATCTTTTTCCCCCTCTTTTCTGTCTGTAGACCTCTTGTGGAAATATTGCAATAAAAGGCTTTCCTGGCAGAGTAAAATTGTTCATTTTTTTTTGCCGTCCCTGTGTCATCTAATTTGTTTATTATTAATCTATATCTTATTTCATTGCCGATCCATGTGAGTTGTCAAACAAGATCATCAGTACACAAATATTCACAGTTTTTATATGTGAAGTCAACCAAGCGCTTAATTGTGGTTAAAATAAAAGCTCTGTTTCTGAAACACAAGCTCACCTCATTCACCAGCATTTTAACAACTCATCAACAAAGGTTACTGTACTGGGTTAGGAATCGGAGTGAGTGCATGTGCATATGATACTCCACTAGTACTGTAGGTTGTGTTTGACTGCATTTGGATCTCTGCATGGAACAGTCTCACATGCTTGTCTGTGCACATTTCATTTTCATATATATGTTTTTCGTAGCCTCTCATTTATGCGGCACACAAGACAAAAGATATTGTTTAACAGAACTTTGCATCTTTCCGCACATGACAAAGTTTCACTTGAATTGCTTACACCTATTTGGCATCTCATTCAGATATATAAGTGCACCCACCAAAAATAAAGCATGAAAGTGAACGGAGTATTCAGTATGTCAGGACTATGGAATAATAAATAGTTAGTGTTAATCCGTATACACTTCCAGCCCAAATCACTCCTTACAAATCAATGGCCCTAGCTCTGTTACGTCCTATGAGTCTATGATGGCATCAACACACCATCAGTAGTTCCTATCTGAATCTAGTCTAGCTCAACTGCAGATGCCTCTTCTGACAATACATATATCTACACAAAGCCCCAGCTAACTCATGTTTCCGAAGAGTCCCGGTTATAAATTTGAGAAGGGCTCGGGTGTTCAGAGTTTGTCAACGTGCAGAGAGCTTTCCATACTGGAACCAGCATTTTGACAGGAGGACGAGATCTCTGCATGATTAAGCTTGCTATTGGATTGCCAAAATTCGTTTTCAATTAACTAAGATGCGAGAACGAGTGCGAGCTTTACCTGGAAAACTAGCAGGAGTTCCTCTTCATCGCGCAAAAGCAGTGCCAAGCTCCAGTAACAGGTCACCGGTGTCACGCACTCATTTATCAGTGGCTTCAGAATCTTGCCAATGGGCACAAAACGGTGATCAACTCTTCCACTAAGAATCACAATTCAAACTTCTTAATATAAACGAATCGACAATTGGAACCAGCTTCAAGGACCATATATCCTTTCTAAGCAAAAAGAAATAGCAGTAAATCCCACAACTCTTTAAGGCAAAGTGAGAAAGTGCATTGTTAAGAAATTCTGATACACCGGCTTTATGATGTCTAACAGTACAGTACATCAATCATGTTAAACTATGGCGGATATCTAGCAATTCTCAGACAGAGCCAAACACACACTTCAGAAACTATTTAACTAAATAGTTTGATATTTAGTGCTAATCATACATAGTCCAGAATTCCAGATTATGCATCCCATATTCGCAAGGCTCATAGGCAATCATGTTAAAGCTATGGCGGATATCTAGCAATTCTCAGACAGAGCCAAACACACACTTCAGAAACTATTTAACTAAATAATTTGATATTTAGTGCTAATCATACATAGTCCAGAATTCCAGATTATGCATCCCATATTTGCAAGGCTCATAGGAGGTCAGTTTTGCTCATAAGATTGGGCTTCATTCAACAGAATGATTCTATAGGAAAGTTCATCCTAAAACATATAATAGCTATCATTGATCATGCATGATCCGTGATCTAGAGCTGCCAGTGTATGGAAGAGAATGGATTGCTGTCATCTCTCTATCTCATTTTGGCCAAAATAAATCAGACCCACCCCCATGTAAGATGATACTGGAGTCCTTATACAGCACTCAGCACAGAGCTGCTGAAAATAAGACCATGGATCTGCTACTTTGCTGGGTAGCAGACTAGCAGTGACCTCCAGAAAAGATTGCACTCCAACAGTCAACTTGAATGATTGGTGGTGAAAATATTCAACAGACAAAGTGGTCATTTTAATTTTGCTACCTTCTTACTCTCTTCATTTTTGTGTGGAGTTCTATTTAATGCATGGCATGCTACAGTCCCTACTCCAAGAAGTACAATAAGCTGTCATTCTCCAATTATCAAGGACCTTGGATATACACAATAAGATAGAGAATAGGACAGACAGTAAGGGAATAAAATGGAGCATGATCTATTATTCAGATCAAGATTATGCATACCTCCAAAAATGTATCTCTAGCTGAACCCCAAAGGCTGGCATTATCACTACTGATTCTGCACACAAACAAACAAGGAAAGGCAACAACAAATACGATCTCAATTTCAAGTACAAGTAATGGAGGCAAGGAAACTTTGAATTTTAAAGTATGCAACATCTCATAGTCAAACTAACTACGGCCTATTACTATAAAGGTTATAAAATAGTGAAGAATTCACCTCTCTTCACAGGTTTGTATTGCAAACATTTGGCAACAAGAACGGCAAAGGTAATATTCCAAACTGATCCAAGACATAGGCTCTCCTGCGATGTTGAAGCAGGTCAATTTCCACTATGTATATCAGTCATGAAAATACAAAGTTAAACAAAACTATGATGCATTTCACATGATGCATTTCATCATATGTGAACCTATAATCGTAAGGACGTTATTAAAAAGATGGCCAACACAACTTAATGATTCTCATTAAGTTCATTTCCCTATCGAGAAATATGTGAAAAGAAGGTAATGCCAAACTGTGAAACTGTTCTACATACACATATGAAATTTGGTGGCTCCAGGTTTGTCAACAATTCAGTGAACTAACCAAATATCATGAACGAAGCACTTATAATAAGATTCTTCCGGAAGTAACTGATCATTTTCTGCACCAGCAATTACAAGAGAATTGTACCTTTCTCAGCAATGGTTGGCAGACATTCGCAAGAAGGAAAATAATGCCAATGTATGACAAAACAACCCGCAATCTGCTCCTCTTAACAAAGATCTCATGGACGTCAACTCCTATGCTACAACGATGCTTGTAAGTATACAAGGCATCAGATACTTCTAGTTCTTGTTCTTGATCCATGGTCCCTGTAAATCCTGAAACAACACTGTTGAATACCAATCAGACACCAATACAAGACAACTGAATCAGTGGCAGGACAATAACTCAACAACAGAGAGAAATATGAACAGAGCTATAGAGGGAAAATATCAATCTGCATACTAAAGTTTGTCTTGGTCAAAATTGAATATGCACCAAACTGCGGAAGTCATCGAATAGCCAAAATAGCTTTAAGTTAGGGTTTGGGTGGTCGGTTTCGCACAGCAGTAAGGGAAGAGAAGGGTTGGAATACCTGGTGAGTGCTCGTCACCGGCGAAGAGACCGACGAAGGACTAGCCGCCTGGTGTAGGGCGGCGGCGGCGGCGGCGGCGGGGCGGCACCGGCAGCCCACCAGTCGTCGAAGACGGAGACCAGAAGAACGCCGATCTTCGCCTCAGACCCGTCGGACGCGAGGAACTCGCCGTGCGCACCGGACTCTCGCGATGATGGCGGCCCAAACGAGCGCGTGATGCCCCAGGGCCAGGCCACGGCCCACAAAGAGCACCGCATGTGCCTTCATCGATCCGTGCCATAGGAGGTTCCGTAGGTGGGTTTCTCGGTTTCTCTTTTTTTCCTTTTCTTTTCTCTCTTCTTTTTTTTCCTTATCCTTTTCTTTGGATTGTTTTATTCTTAGTTTTTTTTTAATTTCCTTTGTGCGCTTTATCTTTCCTTATTTTATTTATTTTTTTTTTTTTTTTATGTAGACTTTTATTTTTTATTTTCACTTTTTAGTTTACATTTATTTTATGCATTTTTCTTTTTCATTATTAGTTATTTTACTTTATTTTCTATTTTCATGTTTTTAATTTCCTTTTTCTTTTTATTTTCTCCTTGGTGCTTTTCATTCATTCATATATATATTCCATGAGATATATGTGATGCTCAGGTATTATATACATACGATGTTCTAAAATATTTTGTTATGTTCACCTAGTACAAATGTGGTGTTCTACTATTATGTTTGAGTACTCACTCATATAGTACTCGCATCATGAGATGTTCCGTGGTACTCCCATATTTTAGGTCTAGTCTATTCAAGTAGTATCTATATGATGTACTCTTTTATTTTTTTCTCGATTACATGGTTTTTTTTAATTATTTTTTCCTTATGTTTGTTCAACCTTTTATGTTTTTATTTTATTTAATATTCTATGAATGTTCCATGATAAGGGTGAAATACTTCTTTGGATTTAAGTGGTCAAATACATTTTGATATATACAAATTTTCACAACTAGCATAAACTATTTACATTGTTTAATGGCGGGGGAAGGGCATTGTTATGCCAAAGGTCTTGTGTTCAATCCCTCCTATGTACGTATTCCCTCCGTCCCCCGAAAGAAATGATTTCGGAGTTGTCCTAAGTTAAACTTTTTAAACTTTAATCGAATTTTTGGAAAAAAAATATTAAGATTTATGTTATCAAATTAGTATCATTAGATTTACCATATAATATATTTTCACAATATTCTCAATTTATGTCATAAATATTGTTACTCTTCTCTCTAAAAAGTTGGTCAAAGTTAAAAAAGTTTGATTGGCACGGTTTCTAGGAATCACTCCTTTCGGGGGACGGGGAGTAATACTACTTTTGCTTCATGTGAAACATTGAAGCTGCATACTGCATCATGATGCACCACAACACTAATATAGCGACACGTGTATGTCATTACAAATATACTGATACCATTGAATCATCGGTACTACATCATCTACTCTTAGACTTTAATGGTTGACATAAAACATATGCCATCCAACATTATAAACATCTACTCCTGGAGGAGTTGTAGGTGGAAGGCATATTGAACCTGTAGCCATGTGTTCCAATCACTCTTACTGTCCTATTTTTTTGAGAGGATTTTACAGACATAGTGAGAAAGGAAGGCCTGGGTCCGTTTGGAAAAAGGATTTGATCGTCGAAGATTTCTGGGGCAATCCTTCCTCTTCTCTCTGATTCCGGAAAAGTTTATGCGTGCTAGGCCATGAAACGGAACACAAGCCGGCCCACGGAACAAAAGTTTGCGAAGGAGCCAAGCGTGTGATAGGATTAGTGCCTAGCAGGCTGATAGGACCATGTGGGAGGCAATGGAGCGCTTTTTCCTTTTATTTTGGCAGCCGAGTGTTGGGTCAGCGAGGTGTAGGGTGCTGACCCAGTCGGACCCTAGCACGCCACCTAGAAGAATGCACGAGGGCAACCGTGAAAAGAGGGGCTTGTGGTGAACGGCCTTAGCCCAATTCGGGGTTGTCTGGCCTAGGAGAAAGCATTCATACCGGATATGACCTTCTTGGGCCTCTTTGCACACATTTATTTTTACATTTTTATTCTTTTTCCCTCTCCTTTTTTAGTTTTTATGCTTCTCGATTCCGTATCTATTTTCTCCATGGGACACTATGCTAGTGGGAAATTAGTTTTAAATTACATAAACATTACATAAACAATAGTATTATTTATTAGTACATTGTAAATAAATAAATGATTTTTTTAATATTTTATTAAGGTCAAACTTTTTTTTTGTTGAAGCTAGAAACCCTATAATAATTCCACCCAACATGGAATGTGTATTCTCTTGAAGTTATAATACTTTTCTGCTGAACTATCATACACCTCTGAAATATGGTGTAGGAGTGAGTAACCTCAAGATTAACATAGTCACTATAGACAAATATCCGGAGAAATATGAGGACCGCCACATTCCTCCTTAATAAGCTAACTTAAAGGCACATCAGCAGCACATGTGGTGGGCAAGGGCAACTCATGACAAGAAGAGAATTCTACAAGGACTACACCCCTTTGTCGCCAAAAGAGAGAGAGAGAGAAAAACAAAAGCACCACTACAAACAAAACCATTATACTCTAACCACGGTCCTAACCCCAATTATGAGCCATAAATGAACAAAAGAACATCCTAGTCTGCAAACCACCAATGGTCTACACCACTCCTCTACTACTCAATCTCTTGCAGTTGCAAGCGGCAGGCCTTCAATCATTGACTAATACTGAAACCCCAAGCATCATTAGTTGTCTTTTGGGCGTAAACAAACGCAAACGAATCAAACTGGTAATACTAAAAGGATAGGGCATGGGAATCCGTGCGTGATTTGGTGCGCAGCTTAATTCGTGCAGCAGCATGTGTGCGTGTGCATTTGTTTTCTGTGCCCGATGATGAGTTGCTTGCTGTGGTGCCTGATCCAAAAGCTCACGCCAGTTTATTGAGTTCAATTCAGAGCTTGCATGTTCCATGTAAGCAAACCTGCTAAATATGTGTTGTCTCCCATGTACTGATGCATGTTCCTTGTTGCTGATGACCAAACTCAAAGCTGTCAAAATGCAGTTGTAAGCAAACTTCCTTCTGAAAATTTTGCAGGTTCCCTGAATTTTTTACTGAAAATTTACTGTTATTCCGTCTCCGATATATTTTAGAAAAGCCAGCAGCAACACAATCGTTACCAGCTTTGGATTTAGTATCTCCTTGTGTTAAGGACTGAGATATTTTGTTGAACAGTCTGTTTCCGCAGAAAATTTGAGATCAGAACTATGTATAAGTTATAAGCTACTGCAGATTTTAGATCTTCGCAACAGAGTACTCCTATTTCTGGAGCATGGATCGTGTGTTCTGTCAGGACAGAGCAAGCAGGTCAGGACAGAGCAAGCAGGAGGTCCAATTTTCAGTTTCTGCAACCACAATGTCTATTATTGTTGATTGACATCATGACAAGACCTCACTACTATGACTATTGAACCACTGTGGTTTGTCTTTTCTGATTTAAGTTTTGTATTGGGTTATTAGCCAATGGGCAACATTACTGATTATAGTTCTGTTCTTTTTGTTCGGAATCAATATCAGAATTCTTTTTTTTTGCGTAATGAGCATGATACTTCTCATTTTCAATGGTATGGAATATATGTTTGCACAAATCAATAACATGATAGTATTAGGAACGTTTGGAATAGTGCAAAGTTCTCCACCAAAGACTATCCGAGTTTGTGTCTAGAAATGGAAAACATAAGGCTATTAATGGACACACTCAGTTACATATAAAAGAAAGAACCATTTTTCAGAGGCAAAAACAGAAGGGAAAAGCCTGCACAGATGACAGATTCACATTAGCTGATCTTTCTATGTAAAGGGAAAAGCAGTGGCCATCACCTTTTTTTTTTGAAGTAAAAAAAGCAGTGGCCATCTCTAGTGCTCAAATTCTACAAATGCTTTTTTCATACAAAATGAATGGTAGGGTCATGAAAATTCTCTCTTTTCCAGGCCAATTTAAATTGCAAACCATCCTCTAATTGTGTAAGCTTCCTTCTGGGCCAGTTAAATGCAATTTTGTGGGGGGAGCCTTCATTGTGTAATAGTACGGACAGGACAAATTCATGGAGGAAAGCATTCATCTACAAAGATAGAATATAATAAACATAAACTATGTACCCTCTTAGCTGGCTTTGCTTGAAAACGTTGCTTGCTCGGTTGTCTTTTTTGTCAACCTCCTTATAAAATCTAGCAAAGCAACCCTCTAATCATTCATGGTCTAATGATGCATGTCTCCCACTATTAGTTAGCAAATGATGCTGAGAAACTAAGGTATGATGGAAAATCAAGAGAGTATTGATTAAGTCTTCGTTTCTACTCCTATTAACACCATCCTTCCTATCTTGATATGTGAGAACATAGCTTGCCTTTGATGGAATAAGTTCAGTAACCAGTCGAATTAACATTAGATTAAACATTGGGTAACTTGAAACCTATATTCAAACAGAAGAACTTGCATTATTGCAGGAGTATTATTTTTTATTTTGATGAAATATATTTGAGCCCCTCATCATTTACCTCGTCCTCAACCACTGCACAAGCCCTGAAAACAGGAAGAAAATTGCAGAATGAACAAGAATAACCCTCCCACTCCATTTCCATCATATGTAGGAAGGGGAAACATTACATGGATATACAATTACCCCCAAAAAACTAAAAATACTCACTAACCACACAAAGTGAGTACAACACACCATGCTGCTGGCCTGCTGGTGGTGTTACATCAACCCCATGCTGATTCACAAAAAAAAAAGAAAAAAGAAAAAAAAAGAAAGAAGAAGAAGAAGAAGATCCACTTCTGCTCAAGTGTCCTCAACAATGCACTCGAGGTGTGGCTTCCATACGGCCGCTCTGCAGCCGCCGCTGCGCCGTCGCCGGTGCGACGACGACGACGACCTCTTCTGTGACAAGGCATCACCCAACTCACGGCGCCCATTGTTCTTGGGATGATGAACGGTCTTGCCATGGGAGCCTACCACGGCAGAGGACGCCTTCTTGACCACCAGCTGGTCGCCGTGCGAGCCGGCCTTCTGCTGCGGCTGTGGCTTCTTCTCCGGCGGCACCGACGCCGCCGGGATGAGGAAGTATATCTCGCCGCGCTCCAGCTCCGAGTCCGGCGACACGATGAGGATCCTCCGCACGGCGACGCCCTGAGAGCACGGCTTGCTGAGCACGTGGTTGGGGTTGGCGGCCAGGATCTCGCCGGCGGCCACCGGCCGGCCGTACTCCTCGACGCGGCCGTTGAGGTGGACGATCCTGATCAGGTCCAGCGCGCCGCAGGGGAGGACGCAGGCCAGGCAGCACCTAAGGCTGTTGCCCATTGCTATGTGTGTATGTCTCGATCTTTGCTAGCTTTTCTCTCTCTAGCTTGAGCCCTGAGCACCTGCCCTGAGTCGTCTGTCTCCTCAGTCCGGCGATGCAGGGGGAGGAGACCGTTTGTTATGTAGTGGCACGGGACACCCATCGTTGCAGCATGCCCAAGGTATGTAGCCACCCCACCCCCACCCCACCCATGGGGTGGGTATTGCATTGCATTGGGGTTGGTCATTCTCATTGCTTATTGCATTGCTTGGAGGGCAAAAGAGGCCAAAGTTAAAGAGAAAGAAATTTATATATTGTGCATAGTTTGGTGTACAATTTAGAAAGAGTTGAGGGTTCTTAGGAGGAGCGAGGTTATTAGATTAGAAGAGGGTCTCCCATGTCATGTGCATGTTTGATAACCTTATCTATGGTACTCAACTAATGAGGACAAGGGCACTACAACAACACCCCCCATGTTCACTACTACACGTACTATACAGTTCTTTATGGGGCCGCATTTCTTTCTCTCTCTCAGCTTCTAGCTTGCCTCAATTATTATTCCCTGCCACACTCATGCACATTATTCGTGGCCACGCTGGTTTGCTGTGCTTTGGCTGTGCACAATGCAATGTAAGCATGTGTAGGTAGACCATTCAGTCAGTGCACGCAGTTTGGATGTGTGGATGCACCACATTGGACTTCCAAAACACAAAATTGTTCAAAGTGGCACTGGTTTGATGGAAATCTCATACGTATGAGATTTCCGTCAAGCCAGTGAAGAAGTGTTATCTATATCAATCGAATTTCTCGCCAATTATTACAGCAGGAGTGTTTTCACACTCTAGTGGTTCTTCTATTTTACCACGTGATGTCTTCTATAATTGTGCTTACACATGCCCTACCCTTCCTGACTGTCGTAATGGCTAGGGAATGGAGACATTATTTCTTTCTCTTAGGCTCCCTCTAGACCATCATAAAAAGAATTTTGTAGGATTGTGAACCTCTAGATTTTTCTCCTATGTGGCTCTTTGGAACAAAGGATTGGCTATCCTAAACTTCTACAAAGTTTTTATGGAATGGCTCAATCGTCCATAGAAATTTTAGAAGAAATCTAACATGAGGTCTAACCTCTTGGAAACTTTTCTTTGTGTCTATCACTCTTCTGATTCCTGCACTTTTCCTATGTTGTATCCAAATACTCAACTGGAGAATTTCCTTTTTGTTTTCAGTTCCTGTAGGATTGCAAAGTGGTTTGCAGCTTCAATCTTATGTTTTTCCTATTTTTTGTGTTTTAGATATCCTGTGTTCCAATAGGGAGCCTTATTAATTGATTTAGCAAAGCTCCTACATAGCTAGTTTTGGAAATAAAAAAGGCTTACTATTATTGTTTGCCAGGAATTGTGCGATTATGTCCTCTTTAGCGGCTGCATCATCAAATGTTCATGAGGTAAGGAGGGTGGAGTGGGTAAGGAATAGGGTTGAATTATCATGTATGAAAGCCCAAGGATCATGTTGTATAGGTAAAATTTCCAACCAATGTGACAATGTCTGCCAAAAACCAAAATCGTACTAGTTGAGTAGGATGAGGCAGTGAGTAGTGTAGACATGACAATCACAAATGAAATGAAATGTGTACTGTGTGTAATCCTGCAAAGACCATAGATTTGCGGGAAAGGTCATTTGCATGGGCTTTTGTGCCGCCTTGATTGGCTAATAACAACATGAGAATGCAACCACCTTACCCTTACCCATAATAAAGAAGCACTTCGCACCATGCACCGTACCTCTGTTGTAGCAAAAAGCATGCATCACGCATCTTGATCGGGATAAATAACATCCTCAAAGTTACAAAAATGCAGAAGTGACCCCTTTTTTCCATGATCATAACATGCCAAACAAGTGAAGTGCTTCTGTTACCTATGGTTAGGCTAGAATCAACATAAAAAGAAGCATATCACATTATAGAGTACTTCTCCTTGCATTGGAACTTGTACCCTCTCAGTTTAGGAGACCCAAACAGACGCTATATTTGTAGGAGTAATAAAAAGTACAATTCTAGTGAACAAACTATTCTCATTATTAGATCTACAAAAATAGGCGTTACAATCCAGTTTTGACTGGAAACGCAGTACAAAACTTGAATCCCTGAGTAAGCAAATATTAGTCTTTTAAACTTCCATTTGCAATAAAAAATAGTGCTGTCAGTTAAGTCTGAACTTTCAAGTTAACTTTGGTATATATGTACCAATAGTTGAAATCTATTACTCCTATATTGCTAAGACCCACTAAGAGGTTCCATCCAATCAAATTACTCTATTTTGCAAAAGTGATGTCAGCTGACATCATCAAAGAAGTTAAAAGCACTAAGGCTCATTTATCTCCCATTACTATTTCTTTTGAAATAGAAAAAAAGTCATAGCACCTAAACCAAGTATCGTAATTAAAATCCAATTGCACCATGGTGTTCCTCGCAATAAACTTTTCAAAACAAGATCCCATATTGATATATTTAGATAACTTTTTTAGAAACATTTAAGCTGTTTCTAAGCAAAAACCCGCTTCTAAAGAAAAATCTAGCATAACTACATATCACATGGATCACATGAGGTCCTCTGAAACATGCTTGATTTTATGAAGAAAAGCTGTTAGAACTTTTGAGAGGGGGTGACCCTTAGGTATAGTAGGGTTGAGGGGTTCAGGTGGATGAGATTTGGGTGATGCCCATATATAAACCCATTTCTAAGAAAAAATCTAACAAAATTTCATATCACCTAGAATACATGTGGTCCTCTGAAACATGCATGATTTTATATGAAAGAAAACTCCTAGAACTTTTGGGAGGAGGGATGACCCTCAGATATAATGGGGGTAGGGGTTCGGATAGATGAGAGGGTGTCCATATATATTTCTATTTGATGACCCGCAGCAACGAACGCTGATTTCATCTAGTTAATAAAGTGGCTGGTGTACCACTACTTGGGACAGATATGCACTAATTTCAGCATAGACTACAATAAATTCCGAAGGACACTGAGAATTGGATAATTATATCAATTGCCAATATTTGAGATAAAGTGCCTTGTGTACCAATGTTGGAGACAGATATATAGTGATGTAACATAAACTGCTCCTAAGAACTGCAGTAAATTCAGATGGAAATTTAGCATTAAAGAATCATAGTTCAATTATTTGTACCCCCCATGCATGACGGCCCTAGGGAATTAAATATCATTCATAATTTCTCTACAAATAAAATCTTTGGTTTTCAATCTTTAAGTTGAAGGCTTTCCTTGTGTCTACGTATATGCACTCAACAACCATGTCCTCAGCCATATAAATGTATTTTTCTTATATACTGCCATACTGTCTTCAACTAGAAAAATTAATAGATCCAGATCTGTTCATCATGATTCAATAATCATATAAACTGGGGATCTCCCCCACAGTTTTTGCCTTCAAAAAAAATAATCATATAAACTATTCTTCAGAAATTGTTTATGAACTACGGCATAATATAAACAAGATAATGTTTTTTCCAAGGCAAATAAACATGTCATAAAACAACGCAGAAAAAGAATAATATAGTACTACTACCACATACATACTAATAATTAGTTGGTTAGATCTCAGTTATTGCCGTATAGGCTACATTGGAGTAATAATAAAACGAAAAGAATTGTATATAGTATATGCGCCACCGTGCGCTGTACTGAGCGTACGATTGTTGCCAATCTGATTGATAAACTGATTGCAGGCCAAGTTGCCGCAAGATATGCTCTATATGTATATATGAATGCTGTCATTTGCAATTTTGGTCAATGCAATGTGCTTAGGTACGTGCCGTGCTAATGTATTCATAATCATTTTGCAATGGTTTTGGATAGCAGATACGTGTGTGTACGTGTGCATGGTGACTGCAAGCCTGGTTTGAATCATGCGTTGTTGAGATTTTTATTTCCCAATGAATAATAACGTACGAACTCCAAATTAGGTGTGTGATGAGTATTATTAACCCCGCCGTGTAACTGCTGTCTTCAGCTTCTCCTATCGCCGGCGGTGTCCAGAAATCATCGGGTCCGAACGTTCGGACCCGAGACACCGTCCGAACTGGAGCGCGGAAATGCGTGGGAGTACTTTTTCTCTTCCTCGTGGGTCTCCTCGTGCTTGCAGCCATGCGGCCCCCCAACGCGCATGCGTCCCACCCGAGCTTGCCAACACCGCCCTCGTCTCCATCTCCGGCGCCCCACCCAAGCTCGCTAGCGCTGCCATCGTCTCCATCTCCGGCAGCTCTCTCTCTCTCTCTCAAATCCAAATCCGGTGGGGTATAGAAGGGCCGGCCGGGCGGGGGGAGGCAGGGAAGATAGGCGGTGGGATGGTTGGCAGACGGTTTAGGGTAGCTGGCGGCGGAGGCGGCGGCTGGGTCAAGTCTAGGGCAGGAGCGTCACGATGGTAGGAGTGGGGGCGGGGGGGAAGGAGGAGGCCGCCGTGCGGTAAGGGGCCTCACCGGGAGCTCCGCCGCCGCGGCGGGCGGAGAGCTCCGGCGAGGCCCTATCCTTCAGCGGTGAGGGCGGGCGGTAGCGGTGGGGGGCGAGGGCAAGGGCAAGGGAGGTACCGGGCCGTACTATGTGTGATGTGGGCCGAAAGGGAGAGGTCAAGAGGCGCAGAGAAAAAAAACTATGGATTCGGTAAAGCCGCCCCATTGTCGACTCTAAGACGCCCGGTGGTGTCTTCGGTCTCCCCGCCGGCCCCGGTCCTTTTCATAGTGGGAATTTTCTTCACATGAATCATACAAGAATTTGAATTATTTTATAAAAAATACAGAAAAGATCTCCACTTATAAAAATACAGAAAAGATCTCCACTTTCGAAAGGATCGGAGACCATAGAGACTGGAATCAACTTTCCATTGTCTGACAAATAATATGCAATACCACAACTTGAAAATAATATTGCTGAGGACTAGAAAAGCACTGTAAGAATAATAAAGATGCAATACTACTTCAACTCGGAAATAATAATAAAACTTCGGTCAAAGTAGTCTGTCTTGCATGTACAGTAGGGTAAAACTACAGTATACAGGAGCGAAATGATTGGCAGTTTGGCACTGTGATCGATCTACTACTGCTGCTGCTGCACTGACCGAGACAAGATGACATTCAGCACCAAATCCGGGAGGGCGGATTTCGTTAGGTGCACACATCCATGTCGTAGGATCATAACAAACAGATCGTCTGCAGCTGCACAGCTGTTGGGTCTCAGAAAAATATTGCTGCAATAAGCTAGGTGAATTGTATACAGCCCTAGCTCGTACGCCCCTGCTACAGTCTGTGATGGATCAACGCATATCTGTCATTACTCATTAGCTTACTGATTAATCCATTTCTGCAGTATCGTTCTCGAGATATCGATCCATGCACACGAACCAAGAAATGATTAGCAAGTACTAGTACTGTAGTTAGGAGTATATATGTTAGTATTCGTAGTTGTCAGTAATCTAAGGCGATCAATTATATTAGCTAGCTGGTGCCACACTAGGCCGGGTAGGATTTAGTGTATATGTGCACCTAACCCAGCTAACTATTACCTGTGGTAGCTATGAAAAACCAATTAATAGCTACTAATTGTTACCTGAGTGGTAGGTAAGCTATTAAATGGACTTATTAAATAAGGATCTAAATAGATCATTAGCCAATTTTTAGCAACTAAACCATTAGTTGTAGCTAAAAGTAATATTGTTAGCTGAGTTGTACGTAAGATACTACCTGAAGTTATTAAATGATGATCACAAATAGATCCTCAATCAATTTTTAGTAGCTAAACCATTAGTTGTAGCTAAAAGTAATATTGTTAGCTGGGTGGTATGTAAGATATTATCTGAAGTTATTAAATGATGATCACAAATAGATCCTTAATTAATTTTTAGCAGCTAAACTATTAGTAATAGCTAGAAATAATTGTTAGCTGGGTGATAAGTAAGACATTAGCTTGACTTATTAATAAATGAGGATCTAAATAGTTCCAAAACTAAGTTTTAGTAGCTAACTATTAGTTGTAGCGATTCAAATGGATCTTTTAGTTTGAATCTAGAGGCATATAATGTATAGTTAGGTGTATAATAACACAGTTTATCTAAAACCCCGTAAAACTTGTAATTTCGAACGGAGAGAGTACAAAACAAAAAGATGTCGGCAATAGAAAGGTCTGGCTGGTGTTACATGTATCATTTGGCTGAAAATTTAAGTTGAGCTTTTGTCTACACCATTTATAAGATTTAATTTGGTACATGCTGCTGTTGTTCCAATAATCGCACGTGGTACCAAAAAGGTATGCAAATAATGTATGCAGGATTTTAGTGGGTGAGAAGATGCACGAAGTGGATGAATAGTAACATTGCATGTATTCTTACGGTAATGAAAATTTAGGATAAATGGAAATCCACTGTCCCGATAATGTCATGTCCACTGTGTCAACTAAATTGGCCTAATGGTAATTCCAACCCCGTGCATTGGGTAGTAGTTGTATCTCTAGCCGGTAAAAAATCTTGATTAGTATATAATCACCTCGAGACACGTCGGAGGAGAGGGGTAGCTCTATTTCCTACGGCGGGGTCAAAGTCGCACGCACGTGCAAAGCAGCAGGGGAAGCTCGTATCGTACCCCTCGAGCCCCGGTGCAAGTTGCAAGGCAAGGGCCCCGCCCACGTGCCCGTTCGGCGCTCGCACGTGCCCACGCACTTGAAGATTCGCTCGCATTCCAATCAGGACCATACCCGACGTGTGTGTCAGTCAAGATTGCTGAAGATAGCCTACGCGTGTCTACGGCCTTCTATTTGGCTCGTGGTGAAATCGCCGCTATCTCTGTTCTCTGTCCAGCTCTGCACAGTCCTCCAGGTGTGTGAGATGAAGAAAACTTCATTTTGAAAGAATTATAGAAGCGTTAACATCTTAAGGCCTGCATCGTCTTGTTTCAAATCGTCTTGTTTCTTTTTAATGGTGGGCTGCATCTTCTCATCATATAGTTGAAGCCTTGAAGGGAATACAAGAATTTGCAACCCGACATGTTACAAAGTAAGGCCATGGCAAGCAAACTATGCCGATAGAATACAGCCTGATTGGATTACACGTAGACGTAATACTAGCAATTATCTAATTAACGCTCCTCATCAGATTTAAACTGCGGACATATAGTTGATATGAGCCCATGTGTGTGTTGACACTGTTGAGAGTTTATGATGAGTGATTGTTAGGAGAGGATTAACTTTTGGTTGAGTTTGAAGGCTAACCATGACATGAGTGTGGTGTGCAGGTGTGGAGCATAGAGACGGTTGACGGATATAGAGAAGGCCAAGCAGAGTCGTGCCGTGTCGATGGACTGGGAGTGATGAAAGACGAACGAGAGACATGGACCACGAAACAGATGAATGGGATACTGACAGTGTAGATTGTTGACACTTGGGGCATCGATGAGAAAGTGGAGTAGACAATGTTGACTAAGTTAAGCTTGACCAAGTGAAGTGGTGGCACAAGAGGACTTGGTGATCAAACGGTCAAAGATAAATAATGACACATGTCAAGATCATGGAGGAGGCATAGCGGATAAGCTTCTCCAGCTGGGTTTGGTGGTTTGACCTCAAAATCTGTGTGATGACAAGGACATTAAACCCATGAACTAGAAGGAGTGCAAAAGTATGATCGGCTTGCTTCTTGATGACAATGAGGCTAGACATAGGCGTCATTGCAGACTTCACGCAAACAGGCTGTGGAGAGGATTATGCGGTGCGCTTTACACCTGAGTTCGGCCCTTGATACATGTCCTCATCGACTTTGTTTTTGTGTGGTTACTCTGATGCTAATTTCACTGAGTGTTGGTAGATAGTAAGTCCACTTCGGGTACTTTTCACATTTTGGGTTTGTCTTTGGTGTCTTGATCCTCTTGGGAGAAATTAAGTGTAGCTAAATCTAATATTGAGGCTAAATATGTTGTTGCTGCTACTTGTTGCTCCCGTGGGTGATAGCCACTTTGAGACTTTGGCTTGAGCTTCCAGAGAGTTCCACTCCTATGTGATAGTTAGCATTGGAAAGAGCACTATACTCCACTCCAAAACCTAACATATGGATATACGCTTCCATTTCTCGAGACCACGATGAAAAAAAAATAATATCCATCGACCATGTACATCCGCCCGAGAACCAACTCAGCGACATCCTCATAAAACCCTAGACCAAGCCACCTTTGCTCACTTGCGGAGAAAGTTGGGTGGGTGCTTTTCTTTTTAGATGTGGAAAGGATTATTTTGTTGTATAGTAGTTTCTAGTTTTATATTTGTAGTAAAGTTGTTGTTTTGATTTTTGGATCAGACATGCCTTGCATTGCATTAGGAGCATTTCTCAGCTTCTTATGTATATCATTTAGAGTAAAATTATGTTGTTTGTGCCAGTTTTCTTATGAAGTACATGATGATGCTTGGGAAGCTTAGACTCACTTTGCTTATATGACACACTTCTGATGAGCTAAGCTTGTTTTCAAAGGTGAATTTGACTAAAAACTACTAAAATCTGAGAACAAGTTCACGACCCACTTTACTTCTAGCATGTGTAGGATGCATGAGTTTCTTTTCCTATCATGTTTATGATAGGTTGCTATGTCTTAGGACATGTTTGGGACCACTTAAAATTGGAAACGAGATGAAAATAATTGATAATCCCACCCAAACGCTCCTGATTCTTTTAAGAATGTCTAAGAATCAAGGTCAGAACAATCGTAGTTCAACTGCAAGGGTTATTTTCTAGACCATGGCCTTGCACTCACAATTTTTCCACCACTGATGATTTTCCACTTGTTGCCCTTCGACACATGTCCGCTTCTTGTTGCCCCTGCACTCAATTGCCATGCTCCTCTTGTCCACTTCCTGTCACCCCTCGCTTGACTCCCACTGAAGGAGGCATGCTACATCGCTCGATGGAGATGGGAGGCAGCTAGGCACTAAGGCAGAGAGATGGGAGGCGCTCCCCCACTAGGCATAAGAAGGAGATGGGACACAGCTAAGCACCAAGAGTGATGGAGGCGCTCCCTCGCTAGGCATCAAGAGAGATGGGAGGCAGATCCGATGCCTGGCTGGGCCGGCGAAGAGATGGGAGGTGGATCCGATCCCCCACCAGGCACCGAAAGATGGCGAGGAGGAGGTAGGTTCACTCGGAGCACTCCTCGGAGAGGTTCCCTAGCATAATAGAAGATGTCGAGAATGTCTATGGCACCGGGGTTATTATTTGAGGAAGAAGTGATGGGGATGGGGTACCGGATCTTCCATCGGGTTCAAGATAACTATCGATTTGGTCGAAGAGCAACACACCGATCTAGCCCCGATCACAAAGGCCCGAACCCTACAACCTTAGCACCACGTCTTCTCTCGTTTATCAACCGTGTCACAATCCGGTTGACCTCGCCAAGAAGGCTAATCCTTGCTGCAAATTGAAGAACACAAGCAAAAACAAGATAAAAAACGCAACTCAATTGAAGTGAGAATTGCGGATATATGATTAAGCACTTTCGAAGTTGGGGTCTTGCAAACCCGATAATGGCGACTATTCGATGATAGATTGATCTAGAGCAAAACCCAAAACCCTAACATAGGTGGTGGCTACTGATTATATGGTCTAAGAGACGTGCAAGAACCCTCATTCTCGTCCTCCTTAGGGGCCTACATGTTACATGGCCCAACGCCCCAAAAGATGGCGATGTAAGCGCCTCGACGGCATTCCCGGACGTTGAATTGTTTTGATGATTCTTGTTGACTCCAATGAAATTTGGACCTCAAACCAAAGCCATTAGTTATATTATTAAATTATCTTTCCATCCATATGTGGATCATCAAAAACAGAGTTTAGATGTGTCCTGGGTGTCCGTTTTACCGCTCGCTGGTCCTGAAGGCCGAGACCGACGCGAACTCGAGTTGGACTAGGCGTCTAGTTTAGACGTCGTTTTCGGCCCCCTAAGGTGGTGGCCAAGGAGGAGGACGTCCAAGGGATTCCTTGGTGTGTTCTCCATCTCCTTGGGGTGTGCTCCAACTTGGGCCAAGGTCCCAAGGGTGAAAAACAAGCCCACGGCGGCGATGTAGCTCTCAGCGAAAACAACAATGGGACATCTTGATGATTTCGAGGCCTTGCCAACATAATATTAATTTGGGACCAGATCTATTTGAAAGCTTATCAAATAAGCTTTCCATTAGGTGCTCATTAACCTTAATCGCACTCCGGATGGTTGGACTATGGCCTTCCCAATGAGGAACTATCGAGTCACCGAAGCGAACCTTGATTGACTTGCACTCTAAGAAATATTTGTACCTACAAGCAAATAGGGACATATACATGTGGAACCAAGTGAGTTGCACCAACATTTATTGAATGAGCTCACCTTATAATCCATAGTTGTATCTAAAGGTGTCATGTCCTCATCAAGAAGAAGGGCACATATGTCGTTTTACACCCTCGATTGCTATATAATCAAGATTGCCAAACACCCTTGATTTTTTATACCAAACATTTTTTAGACCATAGCGTAAGAAAGAATCAAGATTGATTTATAATTGATTCTTATATAAGTGGTCCCAAACACACCCTACCCTCAATCTTGGAGTATTTTGCTTCCAATTGATAACTCTAATGAATTTGTGCTAAACTTTGACTTGAGATGAGCTTGAGCAATGTTGTCTATGATTGAAATAGATGCTTTAAGCTTCAAGTTGTCTTTTGACTTTGGATTCACATAGTTGAAAAGTTAGGCAAGACAATGCTTACAACCCCTCATAGTCATATACTTGATATCACACTTTGTGCAAATTGCTTTAACTAAAATTGTTGAAAAACACAAGTTTAGGTTTATTTTTTTTGCATGTTGATTTGACACTTGCTTGAGGTAGTTCACCCTACATAGGTTTCATAACACTTGTTTGATCTTCTACTTTCATCTACTAAGTGCTAATTCTATGGTGAATACTTTCTGAAGACTAAAATGTGCTCAAAATGCTTTGCAAATCAATGTTGTACCTTATGATCAGTTTGATTGCTAGCACATGAATTAATTGCTATACTCACATGATAACATCATTTGGAGCACCTTTTTATTCTAAATGATCTACTAGCATCTTTTAAGGGGGTTAAAGTTTTTGGCTACTTGATGAGTGCATGTATCAATAAGTGGGAGAGATTATTCCATTGAGCTCAAAAGGGGAGAATTAGTTGAGCATGCATACATTTGTGTGATATGCATAAGTTCAGGGGGGCATTTGAGACTATTTTGCTAGTTGTGTTGAGCTTTTGTCTTTTCTATGGGACTACCCTTGGTTTTGATAGCTATGAGTTTGGTATCCTTGCTCTTTGGCTTAACTAGTGGTGTTGAGCCCTTTACGCCTCTTCTTAAGGACTAACTATGTTTTTCTTTGGTGTGTGGAGTAGTTGCCTATGTCTTTAGGGACAAGCTTTGATCATTTCAAATTAACCCATTTGGTTTTACATTGGCTTTTGGTCATTTGAGTTTTACCATTTTCTTTTTGCTTTTGATCCCTCTTTGTGTGTTGATGTTGAAAATGCACTAATAAAAGGGAAGATTGAGAAAACATGGTTGATATGTTCCCACGTGTGTTGAGATTATTAGTCATTGTTAGGAGATGATCAAGCTTTGGTTGAGTTTGAAGGCTAACCATGGCACGAGTGTGGTGTTGTGTAATAGTAATCATATTTATTCCTACCTGAGCTCCACATAAACCTTGTAGAAGTAGGATGAAACAGGGAGAGAGCAAAAACAATGCTACACCTTGATGAGGAATCATATACCATTGAGTGATTTGAGAGTACCATTTTGAAGATTACATGTGAACTATGCTTCTCCTGTGAAAACTTTAAAACTCCACCTATGTAAGGAATGTTTTAGAGTAGTCTTTATGTTAGTTGTATATCTTCAGATGTAATTTTAATGACTACTTTTATCCTTAAGCTTTACTCGAGGACAAGTAAAAGCTTAAGTGTAGGGAACTTGTTGAAGGTCGATATGGTAAATATAAACCACCATTTTAACATATATTATCCTTAAATCAATCACCAAATATAGGTGTAGAGGTTTAAAATAAGTATTTTGATGAGTTTTTGTGATTCTGTGAATACAGGAGGATTATTCCAAAAATGGACCAATTGGGACATGCTATTCAACATATCAAGTTTATCTGTAACGAAACTGACTACACTGGACTCTAATCCACCATCCAATACTTACTGACGAAGATGGAAGGCATAGGAGGCTAGAAGAGGTCGGCTAACCTACATGTGGGGTCAATCAGCCCCTTAGTCCCACCTCTCAATCCCTTATCAGATGGGCGTTCTCCATCGCCTCTAAGGATCAATCTCCACCATGCTTCAAGGTCGGTGTAACAATCGCCAAGCACATCAAATGCATCTTCGTCACTTAGCATAGATTAGATTAAGTTGAGATGGTTATCGGGCCAAGGCCCATTAGCATTTTGTAAGACACCCTATAAAAGGGTGAACCGTTTGTTTGAGATAGTTAAGAAAAGTTAGGGTTTAATCCCGAAACTCCGCTCTCTCTCGCTCTCTCCTCCCACACCGCCCTGCCGCTCCGCCACCGCCATCGCTGCGCTACAGCGCCGCCGCTCGCCAGCTGGCTGGCCCCCTTGGCTGCGCCCCACACTCGCCGCCGCCATAGCCGCTACCGCCGCCGCCCACGCCACTGTCGTCTTCTCCTCTAATCACGTCCTTCCCGCTTGCCGTGATCTTCATTAATTACGCCCCGATTGACGCTGTTTGGGACGAACCATTCCAATCTACCCTTCAGATCTTGATTTCTCCGCCGATAAATCCCGGAGGAGTTTGGACCCGTGACAAATTGGAATGTAGAGCCACACCGAGATCAATCTTAAAAAGAGGAACTGCGCGCTCTATTGAAAGAATAGGAGAAGAAATTCATCGATTTTTTTGAACAGCCAGTCTAATTAGAGGTATGTTCCGTGGCCCGAGCAACCACCATTTTCTACGCCCGTAAAATCACAGGCAAATTCCCTAGCACCATTGGAAACAAAAGATGCGACAATCGATGATTGGCGCGCTGTTCGATGGTCGAGAAAAAATTCGCCAAATTTTTTTGGAACAGCAGTGATCCCGATCGGAGGTAATTCCTCGCCCTAAGAAATCACTGCCTCCTACACCCTTAAAATCACAGACAAATTCTCTAGCACCATTGCAAACAAAAGATGCAGTAGTGGAGGATTATCACGCTCTGTTCAATAGATGGGAGAAAAAAATTCCTCGATTTTTCAAGAGCAGCGATCGATCAAAGGTATGTTCCTCAGCCGAACAATTATTACACCTTACACCCCCCAAATTCATAGGCAGATCCTGTAGCATTATTGAAAAAAAATCATGGAGGAACATTCATCTGATCAATTTCAGGAAGAACGTTCACCCAATCAATACAAATTGCAGTTACCTGATTATAATGGTATAGATGAACCTTTCCAGGTGGTTTTATAGATGCAATAATTTTTTTGTCTATCAGCAAATAAAAACAGATGAGCAGATGAAGCTGGTTGCATTTCATCTTCGAGGGATGCGCTAACTTAGTTCATCAGCTGGAAGAAAATGAGCACTCATCTTGGCATCAGTTCTCGGCAGCAGTCATTGCACAATTCAGCCCACGCTTAAATCATAATTATTTGGGTGACCTCAGCAACACCGTACAATCAGGAGATTTGCAAGCGTACACCAATTAGTTTAATTTGACAGTAAATAAAATACCATCTCTTTCCAATGCTCAGCAGGTGGTATTGGACGAAGCAGGACTTCACTCAGCATTACAAAGTGATATTCAGCGATATCAACTTCGTACTTTAGAATCAGAAATAGCTTTTGCACAAAATTTTTTAGGTATTATTTTTAACGCCATGTGATAATCAATTTCTAGATTTAAATAATCAGAAAATTCAGATATCTTTGCACGATATGACTGGAATTATGACTAGTGAAACAAAACAACTTCAACTGTCAATTAATGGGAGAAAATTTTTAGCCTTGCTGGATTCTAGTTTAACATATAATTTCATAGATTCAGCAAATCTGTTATTGATTTGAAATTGCAATGGCCCTTGTTCCAAAAAAAGTAAAGGTCGCCATTGCTAAGGGGGATCATATTTCAAATGTAGCAAAGATACAACTAGAAAAGACCGGGCGCGCTTTGCCGCTACCTCCATGGAGGAGGGCCAGTTGCATAGTCTAATACGTTTGTGCATTGAATGCACCAATTTGAGACTATATGGGCTCTTGATTTTTGATTTCAAATGACTAAAACCGAATAGCTTTGGATTAAGAATCAACAAGATCAAATTCATACGATGTAGTGAAGACATTTCGATAGTACTGGACTATACAAGCAGTAACCAATTGGATAGCAGATAGAGAAAGTACACACAATTATCTATCATAATTATAATTATGAGCTTATGTAGGAAATATCAACCATGGCTAATATCTGAGACATTTACTAACCAAAATATAAAATGCATAAATAAAATATAAGTCTCTTGTTCTATATGTGATTAATTTTTAGTTAAGGCGAGGAAAATACTTGTATATTTTTTCAAGGTCAAGGTATGGATACACAGATAGCTGTTTATTGCTAGAAGATCAGTTGATTTGATGATTATATCTTTTTTGCGCTATTTTACTATATTTGATAGACTGTTAATTCATATGGTGGGTAATATTTATGTGGAGGACAGCACACATCTTCAAGCAAAATCAACGTCCCAGAATTCAACAGATAAATATCAACAAAATCTGTCAACAGACAAATAGCAAAATTCTTTATTTTATATGTAGTATGGGTAAATTATCCTAAAAATTTCGTAGCAATTTGTTTGGGGAAAAAAAAAAGCTCTTACTCGCATTCTCGTAATGCGTTTAGCAATTTTTCTTCCGTCCTAAAGGCTGATGCATGGGGTCATCAATCTGGGGGTCTAAGCTGGCCAGCCGCTGTGCTCATGGGCTATACACCGCTCTGTAGACCAAGATGTGCCATCCTCCCTTTGGTTCAATGGACCATGTTCACAGGAAAAGAGAGAAAGGGGAGGTGGGTTGCTGAGACTGCCGTATGGGGCCTGAAGGGATGGCGTGGTGCTTTCCTATTGGGTGGGGTGACGTGGTCACCGGGGGCGCTGGCCTTCACGTGGCCCGTCCCTGCCGCTCGTCCTCTCGAGAGAGAGGGAAGGAGAGATTGGAGGGATGGGGAAAGAACAGGGAGCGGCGGCGTTCGGCTGCCATAGCGGTGTCGGTGTC